>PITA01001065.1:120758-217144 GCA_004023965.1 Spilogale gracilis | reverse complement strand
CATTTTTTTCTCAAGGAAGATGAGATAGGTACATCTTAAGACTTTTAAGACAAAATAGTGCTTAAGTTAAAATGATCAATAAATTTGATATGTTAATAAAAATACAGAAGTGGAATCTAGCTACCTCTGTATATATATATAATAAGTTATATAGATATATTCATGTATATAAATAATATAAATTTCAATTTATATATAATTTTATATATGTACATATACAGCTTTTTTCCAGGTTATATAGTGATCCTATATAAAATGAGAAATATTATTTCTCTGTCCTCCAGAAGATTTTGTACAGGATTTTACTAAGTTATCCTTTGCAAGTTTGTCAAAATTCTCAAAAATCATCTAGGCCATCAATCTTCTTCTTCTATTTTTTTAAGATTTATTTATTTGACAGAGAAAAACACACCAAGAGAGGGAATATAAGCAGGGGAGAAGCAGGCTTCCGGCTGAGTCGGGAGCCCTATGCAAGGCTCAACCCTGGGACTCCAGGATCCACCTGAGCGGAGGCTTAAAAACTGAGCCACCCAGGCGCCTCTACAGTCTTCTTTATATCAAAATTTCTAAGTACTGCTTCAACTCCTTAAATATACAATTATTCATGTTTTACATTTCTTGAGTCAATTCCAATCTTTTTTTTTTCTTTTAGGAAGTAGTTCTCCGTGTGTAAGCATTTAACTTAATGATATATCTCTAAAATTTGTATTTCTGTCATTAATAAAAATTTGAGGATATTTGCTCATTTCTCTTGGATTTTGTGTTTTAGCCCATCTTGCAAAGTTCAACTGTTTTGTAAGTCTTTTCAAATTTGTATTTGACTTTATCTCCATTCTAGTTTTCTCTATCACTGACTATTACTATAATTTTTATTTTATTCTTTTTTCTACCTTTATTTTACTTCATTTTATTCACTGGTTTTCTTTTGTAGTGTATCTATTTCTAACTTAAGATATTCATCAAGTTGTTAATTTCCAACTTTTAAATAGTATCAGATTTAGATTTCGATTTCACTTGAAATTTCTGCGTTTACTATATTCCAAATTTTTGATATGCATTTGTTTTATCATACTATTCTAAAATTTTATAGTTTTATTAGAATTTCTTCCTTCACTCTTGAGTATTGGGAAGATCTTTTTTAATTTCCAAAAATAGGTCATTTTATAATTGAGACTTAAAAAAAAAACCTAAAATGGTTGTCAGATAATGTGGTCTTTGTAATAGCTAATATTTGATATTAATATATGATTTGTTATACCATTAATTTCTGTGAATATTTAAGTGCATGGGAATAATGGTCGATGCAGACATCTACTTATATCCATTAAGCAAATCTTATAAACTCTGTTGTTTAAGCCTTTTGTAACATTTGTGGTGATTTATCTCCCTTGGGGATCAGTAATTGAGAAAGAAGCATTTTCTCTTGTAGTCTATGAATTTTATATAGAGTCTATTTTGTTTACAGCATACATGTTCAGAAGTTTTATAACTTGTTGTGAAATGGATTTATATCATTATTTATTAATCCTATTTCTAAATCCTATTTTTGTCTTCATATAACTAGAGTACTTGCCAGTTTGTGATATCTTTTTCCATATTTTTACTTTCACCCTTACCCATTATTTATGCTTCAGAGGAGTCTTTGGTAAATAACATTTAGTTCCTTCATAAATGAATTATAACAATTTTCAACAATCTTTTTCTTGGCTAAGTTTAGTCCACTTACATTTAATATCTTAAAGGAGCCTAATGTAAGAAATGGCAATAGATAAATTTAAAAGGCTCTTAATCCCTAGAATATAATCAGCATGAAAAGATACCTATTTTAATATACTATTATAATTCTGAAATTTACAATTGTTTAAAAAGACATATTTCTTCTTCTCTCTCCAGTATGGGCTAAACTGTGCCCCTCCAAAATTTATAGTTAAATCCTAATCCCTTGTATGACTAATTTAGAAACAGCCTTTAGAGCACTGATTAAGGGAACCTGGGTGGCTCAGTGGGTTAAAGCCTCTGCTTTTGGCTCAGGTAATGATCTTAGAGTCCTGGGATCGAGGCCCGCATCGGGCTTTCTGCTCAGCAGGGAACCTGCTTCCTCCTCTCTCTCTGCCTGCCTCTCTGCCTACTTGTGATCTCTCTCTCTGTCAAATAAATAAATAAAATTTTTAAAGCACTAATTAAGTTAAAATGAGGTTATTAGGTTGGGCCCTAATCCAAGTTGACTATAAGGTAATTGTTAACTTGATATTGGGATGTCCAAATTGGTTTTTCAAGTTGTTTTTCATGCGCTTCATCCTTTTTTCTCACATTCTAGGAGAATATACTTAAAATAAAGCCAGTGTTCCACTTAGTCACATTGAGATTTTGGTACAACAACAATGAATATTTAAGGTTTTATCATACAAGGACTTTAATACTCACGTAATTCAATATTCAGTCTAATATAGTAAAAAAGTGAAAATTCTCCTAGATCTGATTTTTATACACCTAGATTCCTGACCCCAAAGCAAACAATGATGTCACTTTGCATTCTTCAGTAATATTTTTATACACACACATGCACACATATTTCCTAACTCTTTAGGCATTATGGCAATATCCCACAAATATAGTCTGTGATAATCTTTTATTTTTTTTTATTTAATAGGTCTTATAGAATCCATAGAATGTAATATATTTTTATGGAGACTTTATTCCATCATATAAATAATTTTGTTTTTTTATTCATTTAAAAACATTTAATTTTTTTTACAACTAAAACGTGTGTATTTTAGTTATACAACATGATGTTTTGGTATTTGTATGTCAATGTTATGTGTGTATATGAAGTATGTATACATTGTGAAATGTTTACCACCACCAAACTAATTAACATATCCATCACTTCCTATAGTTACTATTTCTTGTGGTGAGAACACTTAAGATCTACTCTCAATGAATTTCAAGTATATATTTTGTATATTATTATATTCGGTTAACCATCATGTAAATAATTTTCAAGTCGTGTCTTGATGAACTTTTTGGATAGTTCTAATAATTTGTTACTACATACAAAATTGCAACAACTAGGTTTTGACGAATCATTTTTTTAAAGATTTTATTTACTTTTTTGACAGAAAGATCCCAAGTAGGCAGAGAAGCAGAAAGAGAGAGAGGAGGAAGCTGGCTCCCTGCTGAGCAGAGAGCCCAATGCAGGACTTGATCCCAGGACCCTAAGATCATGACCTGAGCCGAAGGCAGAGGCTTTAACCCCCTGAGCTACCCAGGTGCCTTTGATGAATCATTTTTAATGTTCATCAGTAACTATGATATTGAGAAGAATATTGTTATGAAAAGATTTTCTTTTAATTATGCAAGGTACTGGAATGTCTTGCTAAGACAATTTAGGTAATTTACGTTTTCCTACCATTAAGTCATACTGAAATGTTAATTATTCAAATAACACTAAACCCAGTGTTATGTGGACGGTGTAATGGTATACGCCTTGTGATTTTTGCTATCACTGCAGCCTGATAAAATACCTGGTATATAGTAGCCACTTAACCAATATTTTGAATGAATAAATACAATAAAATACATTAAATAAAATACATAAAAAATGAATGTACATTAAAAACATGTTTTTGTTTTTACCATTTTGCACTTATTTTCTATTACTGACTAACCTTACCATCCTGATTTTGCATTGAAGAGATCATCCCTTCCTCATGCTCAGTCAATGGGCTTAAGGTTGCTTCCAAACCCACTTTTGGAGCAACCCATGTAGTTGAAATACAAGCAATGAAGCTTGTCATTACATTGGGCCAAGTGATTAATTCAATGAGAAGTACTTGACTTAATCACATCCAGTGAGAGATGGTGAGACTTTTTCTTGGATGGCAAGAACAGAAAAAGTGCTCTTCTAATAGGGTTTGAGCATGGGATGATATCAAGCTAAAGTTGCTACTGTGACTTTGGAACTATAAGGAGAGAGCTACTCTAAGAATGAAATACATGGAAGATGTGTGCAGCTTAAAGAAGAAAAAAGGCAGACACTAAAGATATGTTAAGCCTATGAACCTAAAATCGCTCTAATTAACTCAACCCTGGTATTTTTCAATTATTGTGTGCCAATATATACTTAAGCCACTTTGAGCTAAATTTCCTGTCATTTCCAATCAAACACTTTAACAGATTCATGTATTCTTTAATGTAATGTTTATCTCTGCTTAATCTTAATTAAATCCTCCTATATATCACTAATATATTTTCTTATATCTTTTTGTTGTTGTTGTTGTTCTTGGTTAATAATGCAAGGTTATGAGAGCATTAGCTTTATTAAAATACTTTTATCTTTACTCTTTCTACTTGTTTTCCTTAGAATAATTTAATTACAGTATTTTTGGTTTCTAGATATGAGTAGTTCACTCGCTTATTTTATTTTGAATAGATTAATCTGATAATCTAGTGCTTGCTTGAGAAAAACTTTCAAATCTATTCCATTAATTTTGATACAAAGTTATGCAATGACAATTGTTTTTTCCTAAATAACCCTTCTTATTTGATCTTTATAATTAGTGATTACTTAAGGCATTTATTTTAAAATTATTTGCATTGGGCGCCTGGGTGGCTCAGAGGGTTGAGCCTCTGCCTTTGGCTCAGGTCATCATCTCAGGGTCCTGGGATCTGGGCCCACATTGGTCCCTGCCTCTGCCCGGCAGGGATCCTGCTTCCTCCTTTTCTCTACCTGCCTCTCTGCTATTTGTGATCTCTCTGTCAAATAAATAAATAAAATCTTTAAAAAAATTACTTGCATATATTTTGTGCACAGAGGTCAGTGTATATAACCTACATAGATTTTATGCTTTAAATATATTACAGTTCTTTGATAAAATTTACCTTGTAAGTGAAAGTTTACTGTTGTTTTATAACAATTTTAAAAAGACAAAATTAATTTATGAAAACACATAAAAGTATAATTTTTATTACTTTACATTAATGTCATAGAAAGCCAACATTATGTTTAATATTCTATAAAGCTTTATTGCAGCAAATATAAAATTATTAGAAAGAAGTTTTATCAATGGTAAACTGAGTTTCCCTCAGCTTTAAATTTCTCAACTACAAATACAATTACCAGTTTTTATAAACCTTGTACTAGTGGTTTATGATTAAATTTAAATCAAATAAGATTTCATAAGATAACAGAAAATAAGAACATTTCATGGGCCCTTTACATGAAGTTTGAGGTGGTAAACTTAAAGTGTTAAATAGATTTCTTTCTAATTGGAAATTTTAAGTATTTCTAGTTCAGGTTTATTCAGTTGATACAGAAAAGTTATTTAAAACTATAAAGCCTGCACTTTAAAGTACGACTATTAAGTATCTGTCTATAAGTAATGCTTTAAGACATTTTTTCCATTACAAAAATTACTTAAAATTTACCTATGCAGAAATTTATGTGTCTCAAATATGGCAAATGAAGGGGCACCTGGGTGGCTCAGTTGGTTAAGCCACTGCCTTCAGCTCAGGGTATGAACCTGGAGTCTGAGGATCGTGTTCCTCATTGAGCTCCCAGCTCCAGGGGGAGTCCTCTTCTACCTCTGACATTCTCCCCTCTCATGCTCTCTCTCACTCACTCTCTCTCTCTCAATAAATAAACAAAATATTTTTTTAATATGGAAATTACAAAGTATTGAAAGACCATAATTTTGAAGACTGTCTCATTCTTGTGGTTTAATAGCTTATCTTTTATATCAATTAATATGGTAATTTCTCAAGAGACCAACGATGGTAAAGGGGGGGGAAAGTGGGGCAAAAGGAACAGGAGTAGATAATATAACATTCATAATTGAATGAACACCACACTGCAAATAAAAAGCAGCTATGGACTATTTCAGTTTCGATTCTAGGAAGAATGAATAATAACGTCCCCAGAAGTTAATGGGGCATTCACTGACTCATGGAAGTTTAGCAAGCTAGTAGAAATGAACTACTCATTTTGCATCCAAACCACTCTGAAGTGGTACTTGTGGATAAATAAAGCCATCCATCCATGGGGCCCAAATAAGATTTAGTATTGACTTTGGTATACACTATCAAAAACCATCCAGGTGAATCATGACCTATTACTTTCCTAAGAAAGAATTTCAGAAATCTGAACAGAAGGTGTTAGCAATGCAAACAACTGAATTGTAACTTACACATTTGAAGATTTTCAAATATGTAAGCATAGGATAAATTATTTGAAAAGTATAACACTGTAGCTGTACTATTTGCCTAGAGAATTGAATTTATTGAAATAAACCCATCATTCACATTTTTGTGAAATAGATGTGCTTGTTTACTCTTCTGTCTATCATTCATTTCATATATATCTGTATATATACATCTCTATATATACACATATACGTCTTATGTGGTTATATAATAATGGTTATATAAAAGTAATTTGCAACATGGAAAAAATAAGTTTAAAAATACTTGGAAACCATCTAGAGGTAGCCACTATGAAGAGTTGCTTCATTTTGTTGATATATATATATATATATATATATATATATATATACACACACACATTCTGTGATTGTGTGCCCTACATGTATTTTAAGCCATGAAACTAACTCGCTGCATTCATTTTCTTTTGATGGGCTTTTCTCAAAGTGTGAATTTACCACCACTTTGTGAAATCTTATAATTTTCAGAGACAAAAGCCCTTTTCACTAAGTGATACAAAATTTGTTTTGGGGTCTAACAACCATGCAGACTGAGCCTCAATTATTAAATGAACTTTCCTAAATCTTCACTCATTCTGCTTACCAAATGTGTCTGCTTTAAAAATACAAAAAATACAAAAAATCTACAGGAAATTTTGCCGCAGATGAGAATAGTCCCATGTGTGCACACATGTGCACATGTGAGTGTGTATTTATAGCTCAGCATAGGGTTCTTTTCATCAGTATTTCCTCACTAAGAAAGAGGATCAGTGTCCAGAGTTAATTTCTCCCAGCAGCTGAATTGCTATGGCTGGTTCTGAAAGGAAACTCACTCGCTCTTCTTGTAAGTCTTTTCAGGTTCACTGCACAATTTCAAGTCTCCATCTGCATAAGAATGCTACCTTGGCTGTGGGCCTGAAATATCAGTGGAATAAAGCTCTGACATCAGCTACTTTTCCCACTCAGAATGTAGTTACAGAAACTGTGCCTCCTGCTGGGGTTGGCTCCTCACAGTCCATGTGACAGCTTCACCAGCTAAAGATGGTCTTCGAATGTCTTTGCTGGTCACAGGTCCACCAAAACCTACAAATCCCAGGGTTTATCAAACTGCTCTACCCTCATTAGAATCTGCATCCATCCCTCCCTGTGGTTCTTTGTAATTCAACTGTCACCTAAGCCAAAAACCTTAGAAATACTATCCTTAATTCCTGCCTTTTCTCAGCCATATGTAATAATTCTATTCCCAAAATGCCTCTCGAATTCAGTCCTTTGTCTCCTTTACTTCTTTAAGCAAACTAGTAAATAAAGATGAGCATCTAGAATATCCTTAGTTCATATATGCAAAATAGTTAAAAATATAATCAACCATCCATATAATGAATTATATTTCCTACAGAACTCTAGTGAGGTTTTCCCTGTCTTATGTAGTTGGTCTGAAATGAAATCTAGGATAGCAAGGACTTGAAGAGATAAGTTTACAATGTATTTGAGGGCCAAAAGAAAAATTTAAGCGAGCAACACAAGACTATGTCACAAGAGTGTACAATCGGCATCCTGTGCTGCAGATGGGTCAGAGATAAACATGGCTTACAAGAATCACAAAAAGACCTTTACAATAAGATAGGGCTTTTCTGAGCTATGAGAAGGGAATAAAATTTGTTTCTAATAGTCCATAAAACACGAAGAGGATATGACTATATATGCATATTGAGAGAGATGGCCACTATGAAAGAACTTCAAAACAAGACCATTATAATATAAAATAGGGACTGATAGGTTTTTGACAAGGACATGATTTCAGTACACAGAATTTCAGCACAGAGTACCCGAGTTCCAGGAGATCAAGCTGCAGATATGTGGGGGCCTTTCTTGAAATTATCCCATTTTAAAGCTATAGGTCTGAAGAAAGTGACAGGATGAGAAACTGAAGCTAATGGTTAACAGTGATGTCCTTGGGATATGGTATTAAAAAAAAAAAAAACTGACATTGGATTAGGGCAGTTTCTAAGGCAAGTTACTGGGGAAGAACACAGTTACTGTATTTGCTGAAATTAGTTTTCTATTTTTAGGTAACAAATGGAGAAAAAAACAGAAAATGGACTTTAATATGTACTTGAAACATTTATCAAGATTTGTCTTGGGTCCATTTCAACAAAATGGTTTTTGAACGTACCTCAAATCTTCATTTTAAAACATTAACAGTTGTTAAGATATATTGAGTTCATACTATGTGCCAGACAGTAGGACAGACATATTGCATTCAATTTACTACAGCAATCTAATAAAGAAGGAACATCATTTATTGCAATGTAATGAGAACATGGAAATAAAGTTTAAACCCTTTTTAAAAGATCATAGAACTTGGGAGAGTCTGAGATACAATTTAATCCAAATGAATCTTCAAAGTCCAAGCTTGTAACACTATTATATGTCTCTTTTTCCTCACATATAAAGCCCCGTCTACACATCTTACATTCAAAACAGACCATTAACGTGAACTAATAATCCAATTCTAATAATTGAGAAAATATGTTTTATTTTTGAATCAATATGGACAAAGTGAGAGTTCACCCATATTATAGATCCTTACATTCTGTTTTAAATTAAATCCCTTGAGCTTAAGTTTCACAATGATCTGAATTAAGCCTGGAACAAACAACAGATAATGTTATTTGTTATTAGGCTCAGAACACAGGAGGACTCTAAAGTTCTGTCTGTGTTACCTGCAATTTCAGTGATTTTTCTGTAAATAAATCAATTTTATTAGAATACTGTAGCATAGTTTTTTCTACAGTTTCTACAATGACCAACAAAATTCATTTGATTTCCCCTATTAAACTAGATTAACAAGTGAAAATATGCAAACTTAAAAATTTGGTCAAGTAGATGGGATAAGTGGAATATTCATCATCATATGTACCAATATAAGTGACAAAACCTCTAGCAACACATTTGTTGTTATATTGGAAATGGACCCAGGCCAGAAGATTAGTAATAATTTTACTGTAAGGCTTTTACTTAGCCAAGAGTTTGAGAGCAGGGGAGAAAAAAATTCTAAGCTTAAGACATAAAAAGAGGGGCACCTGTGTGGCCCAGTTGTTAAGCATCTGCCTTTGTCTCAGGTCCTGATCCTGGAGTCCCGGGTTCCAGCCCCACATCAGGCTGCCTGCTTAGCAGGAAGCCTGCTTCGCCCTCTCCACTCACCCTGCTGTGTTCGCTCTCTAGCTGTGTTTCTCTCTGTCAAATAAATAAAATATTTTTTTAAAAAATATCTATATATACAATATATAATATATAATATAGTAAATATATATACCCTGAAAGTATCACTAATCCTTTAACCTACTAATATGTAAATAATGTGCTTCTAGAACACTGCTATTACACTTGCAGAAGAGTTAATTTTGGATGTATAACTTTAAATATGACATATATAAGAAAAGTAATGTTTATGAAAAGACATACCAAATGATGGAATTTTGAATAATTAATGGATCATATTTAAGCATTATTTGAATATAGAATAAGTTCACTTATACATATTTTCATTTTAAGAATCATCTGTGGGGCACTTGGATTGCTCAGTCGGTTAAATGTCTGTCTCTTGGTCTTGGCTCAGGTCATGATCTCAGGCTCAAGTCAGGCTCCACACTCAAGAGCAGTCTGCTGAAGAATTTTCTCTTTCTTTCTCTCTCTTTCTTTCTCCCTCCCTCTACCCCTTCCCCCCACTCTCTAAAATAAATAAATAAATATTTTAACATCATCTGTAATATTTGAGGTCAAAGAATATAATCTTAAATAAATAGCTATAAAACCTTACTGCTCAGGGGTGCCTGGGTGGCTCAGTTGGTTAAGCGACTGCCTTCGAATCAGGTCATGATCCCGGAGACCCGAGATCGAGTCCCACATCGGGCTCCCTGCTCAGAGGGAAGCCTGCTTCTCCCTCTCTCACTCCTTCTGCTTGTGTTACCTCTCTGGCTGTGTTTCTCTCTGTCAAATAAATAAATAAATAAAATCTTTAAAAAAATAAACAAAAAACAAAAGCAAAAACAAAAAACCACCTTACTGTTCTTATGGAAGAATGAAGAATTATTTATGATAAAATTCTATTTGCCAAAACAAAGACTTTTACCTCAATATAAAGTTTGCAAATTAGGTAATAATATATCATTTCTAAACTCCAATTCAGATGTTGTTAAAAATATAATCAAAACAACACATTCAAAATATTTTTCCAATGCTTTATGTTGAAAACGAGGTATATCACACAGTCTAGCTTATGTGTTTATCTGAAAGCGATAGTTATATAAACAGTTTTGTGATTCTCTGGCATGAGCCCATTTCAGACATCTCTATATATGTCTTTTACAATTTGGAGTCTTAAGCACAGTAAAATTCATAGCAAAAATCCACCCAAATATACAATAGATATTTTTCTCTATTCCTGAACAAAGTACAAGGAAAAGCTGTCATACAAAACCAGAGAAACCAGAGAAAATAAAATATTCAGAAGTGAGCCTATCAACAAGCAGATGTCTCTGGCTAGAGGAATAACCCTGGGAGAAACAATGCAATAGGGTCACTGGAGAAATAAGTTCAGGAACTTGAACTCTGTTTGAAAAAATAGGTTAAAAATTAGGTTATAAAGACAAAGAAATGTGCATAAATCAAGGAGTGTGATGTTTTTAGGACACCAAACTTCTATCTGATTAAGGAAAATGAAGGAGCGCCTTGGTGGCTTAGTCATTAAGAGTCTGTCTTCAGTCAGTTCATGATCCCAAAGACCTGGATTCAATACCCTCATTGGGCTCCCTGCTCGGCAAAAAGCCTGTTTCTCCCTCTCTCACTCCACCTGCTTGTGTTCCCTCTCTAGCTATAGTTCTCTCTGTCAAATAAATAAAATCTAAAAAAAACAAAAAGGAAAATGAAGAGGAGAGTTTAATAGTATTTTCTCACTTCTTGTATCTCAGTCTTTTTCTCAGATTCTTGATACTTTTTTTTTAAATCAAAGGACCAATATTAAAACTAGACTTGCAACGTTAATATGTGATAAAACTGAACCATAATATTTTTCCCATTTCCTCCCCAATTCTAACCATATTAAAACATTTTCTACCTACCTTTTAAAAAGCTCTACTGTGAATGATTTCTAGAAGGAGAAATAGAGCAAAAATGCATCATTTTTTTTCTCATTTAAAAATTTTTTTTCAGCTTTGTGGTATTAACATGTTTGTAACTTTAAAGCATACAATGTGATGATTTGATATATGTATATATGACTAAATGATTGCCTCGTTTATTTTTCAATTTATGTTAGAATTTACAGGAGGTAAGAAAGATATTTTCTTTTGTTTGTTTTTGAAATTTTGGGGACTTTTCATACCTTGCTAATCTAGGAATTCTTAGTAGAATTATGGTTTGGGCTATGCTCCATTAAAATGGCTAAATTCAAACCTTTATTTCACTTTAATTTAAAGGAAAACTTTGTCTCCCTGGAGTTAAAAAGTAATTGCCCTTTTATGCCAAGAAATCTGTATAGATTCAATGCTGGTTGGCTATTCCAAAGCTAATTTTCCGGAAGGAAGAGAACAACGAACTCAAGCCTATTCATGTCTAAACATTGTCGCCATGCATGCATGAAAAATGCGGTCTGCAGCAGGCCCAGAGTGTCTGGCTGTGAACCTCCTCATGAGAAATTGCTCTGACCCTTCACTACATTTCAAAGCTTGAAGTCCATTCATATTCCCGAGGAACTATGTGGAGAATTGAGAAAATACAAGGGAGTCTTACTTCTAAATCTCCATGTATGCTCCACTGGTGACCCTTCTGGGCAAAGGGGGAAAGCAAGCCTTGTGTGTTTTCATTCACCCAGTAACCAGCTCTGACTCAGCCCTTCCAGTTACCTGCAGAGCAGTGCTGAAATTACACATTCTTTTTCTGCTCTTGAAAGTTTTCATGAATATGAACATTTCTCTAAAATGTACCTTCACTCATAAATCTGTTTGATGAAAAACACTGCATACATATACATCAAAAACTTAATAGATATCTCTCTATGGAATAAGGAATCACTGTGTCAATCTTCCCACATTGAGTGTGACTATAGTTTGACATTTCTTTGAGTCATTTCTATAGCAAGCAACAATGATGCCACATTTAGAAGATTAACACTACTGTGGACGAAAAGGCAATGGTAGTAGTAACTAAACTAAGGAATAGAGATACTATTTTATGTATAATCTAATAATTATAAAAACACTCAAGAAAAACAAAGAACAAGGTGTTTATAAGAATATAAGATTATATCCTGTGGAGTTTTATAGTAAATATTCTATTATATTACTTTTCTCATAATTTTATTAATAGGATAAGGATTGATATTTTCTTTAAAAGAAGATATTTTCCAGGTATTTCACTTTTTTTCTTTTGATTATTAGTGGATCTATAAATTTCAAAACTATACAGATTTCCTACAAATAAATATATTCCTAAAAATAAATAATATGTCAAATAATTGGAACCTTTTATCTTTGAAACAGTAAGTGTATTGCCAACGAAAATAAAGGCAATAACCACCCATAGAAAATAGAAGTATGAAAAGACAGGAAATTTGATTAGGCTAATCTGAAAAATTCCAATCTTCATTGGAATTGTGCTCCAAATACTCCCACACATTGGATTATATTGAAAGAAATGAGTGTATTCAAGTTGAAACAAATGATAGGATAATCCTTGATACACTGTTTCATGAGGGACAAAAATTTTGTCAAAAATATTGCTTTTCATTATATCTAAGTGGTAGTGTTTACTTAAAATGACTATTCTTCTTTACCATCCTATTAGTGTGAGTTTTATCATTTAAACTTTTTCAGGCCAACAAAGGCAACACAATCTCATAGGAATATCATTCTTCCTATTTCTTCCTTTTGTTTTCTTGTCTTGTTGGAATTTAACAAAACTGATCCAAGTGGTACAAACCTCCTATCAATTTCTTTTAGTTCCTAGTGAGGTCTCTGGATTTTCTTTAGTGCCGAAGATAAGGTTTAATTAGGCTGTTGTATAAATAATTTAACAGTGGTTGGAAAGCATCTTAAAATTAATGTAACTAAAATCCTAATGATGGATCCTACTTTTTAAGGCCTATTTGATACTTGGTTAGACTTTACTAACCTGCATTTAGTTTCATACCATCTATTGAATGTAGCTAATTCTATCGGTAAGCTTTTCCTGATGTTGGTCTGAAATCTGATGTCTTAGAACTTCATATCCATTTAAAAAACTATCATTTTCATGGGGCCCCTGGGTGGCTCATTTGGTTAAGTGGTAAGCATCTGACTCTTGTTTCCAGCTCTTCCAGTAGGATTGGGCTCCGAGCTCACTGGGAAGTCTGCTTTCCTTCTGCACCTCTACCAGCTTGCATTGTCTCTCTAAAATAAATAAAATCTTAAAACAAAACAGAACAAAGTATCATTTGTTTCCTTGCTTCTTTTTGGCTTCCATTATTTCTCCAATTCCAGGAAGTCCTAGAAACTTCTGGTTTTAAGAGAGAGATTTCAATCTATCTCTTCACCTATTTCTACCTAATAATGGACATTCTCCCTTAGCCAGTGAGAAGCTTGTAGAGGCAGAAGGAAAAGCCATGAGAACTTGGACTTTGGGTCATGTTTCTCTTTCTTATAAGGACACTAAGCAAATTGAAACAGGGACCCATCCTACTCTAGTAGGACCTCATTTTAACTAATTATATCTATAAGGACCTTATTTCTAAAGAAGGTCACACCATAAGGTAATGGGGTTAGGACTTCAACATATGAATTTGCAGGAGACTAAATTGCTCACTAATACTGCCTGGTCTCATTCCTTGTTTTGTTTATTTTTTCCCCAAAATGTACGATTTTTAATACTTTTTCACAGGGGTATTGACCACTAAACTTCTGTTTTAATATATTGCTTCTGACTCAAAAGTCTATCATTTGAAATTCCCATTGAAAAATGTGGTAAGGCTGGTTGGTGTTTGCCTGCTC
This sequence comes from Spilogale gracilis, assembly GCA_004023965.1. Taxonomy (NCBI): domain Eukaryota; kingdom Metazoa; phylum Chordata; class Mammalia; order Carnivora; family Mephitidae; genus Spilogale; species Spilogale gracilis. The sequence continues at coordinate 202,923 of PITA01001065.1, read as the reverse complement.
CTTTTCATGCTATGGCTTTATTTTGTTTTTATTTTTTTATTTTAAAGGATTTTTTTAAATTAATGCATTAGGTTTGGAGGGGCAGAATTTTGTCAATTTGCTATAACCTAAACCATGTTGCTCCAAATATCCACTTTGAATAGAACATTCAAAGCAATTTTAAAAGGCATAATGCTCACCAGAGGCAAGAAACAGAATCAGAAATTGCTGAAGTAAAAGCAGTAATAGCCTGCTGAACAAATAGTTACTTCTGATTGAGAATTTTAATCTTAAATTTGCTGGCTTATTCTCTAAGTGAATTTTGTGTTTGATAATCAATTTTGTGTTTTGAAAATCCAGAAACAGATATTTTTATTTGAAATATATGATCAACACTGGAGAAAACAAGATGTTATTTCCTGGATAGAATTCATCTACCATGAAAATGGAGGTAGACTTCACCCCATTTTCTTTTTCATATTTTACAAGTGAAAGTACACAACTCCTACACTGAACTTAATAATTTCCCTTGGAGACTTTCTCTCACAGCCTGAAAATAACTATTTATGTTTTGGATTATTCAACATACGATGCTTGAGATAAATTAAAGGATATAGTGTGAGCATGTGTGTTTTCAGAGAGGGAGCACTGAGGACTGATATGTCCAGCTTTGCATTTATTTTATAAAACACAGCAAGGGTAAACAGCTCATGATAAGCTCAACATATGTAAAAAGGTACTGAGTATGATCATACTTTGAAATATACTATAATTACCATTTTTAACATTATTTGATTAGGAGTTTCACAGGTACTATGAACATTGTCAGTTTTCATTTAGAGGTATGATATTCATAATTTTTAAAAAAGATGGATTGTGTGTGAATGTCCTTTTGAGAAATTTCAGAATTGCCACTAAAGCTTAGTCCTCAATTTAACATCCCTTCAGAAGTTTATCAAATTCTTATTAAGATTTCTTTCAGAAGCCTATAGTGGTATTATTTATCTCTTCTCTTACACTGTTGGTAGGAATGCAAGTTGGTGCAGTCACTTTGGAAAACAGTGTGGAGAATTCTTTAAAAATTAAAAATAGAACTACCCTATGGCCCTGCAATTGCACTAATGGGCATTTACCCCAAAGATACGGATGTAGTGAAAAGAAGGGCCATATGCACCCCAATGTTCATTGCAGCAATGGCCACAATCGCCAAACTATGGAAAGAGCCAAGGTGCCCATCAACAGAGGAATGGATAAAGAATATGTGGTCCATATATACAATGGAATACTATGCCTCCGTCAGAAAGGATGAATATCCAACTTTTGTAGCAACATGGACTGGATTGGAAGAGATTATGCTGAGTGAAATAAGCCAAGTAGAAAAAGTCGAGTATCACATGGTTTCACTTACTTGTGGTGCATAAGGGGTAATATAGAAGACAGTAGAAGGAAAGTAAATGGGAAGTAGGGTAATTCAGGGAGAGAAATGAAACATGAGAGACTGGACACAGAAACAAACTGAGGGACTGGGAGGGGGGGGGGGGGGGGATGGGAAAGCCTAGTGGTGGGTACTGAGGGCACCTATTGCATGGAGCACTGGGTGTGGGGCATGGGCAATGAATCTTGAAACATTGAAAAAATAAAATAAATTTAAAGTTAAAAAAATACACAAAAGTATGACTCCAATGATGATTTTAGGTTTTATCCTATTATTGCAGTCAGACCTTGCTAAAGCTCTGTTTCCCCTCTACTAACCTCTTCCAATAATCACCAAACACATAGCAAAGCTTCAATAATTTCCTGTCGGCTTTCGTCTTGTGCTACATAATTGTTAGTCTTCAAAATGTTTTAATCAACATTGAAATTTCTTTGAAATATTAACCATGAGTTGTTATTACTGAATAAATTAATCAGATTCCCTGCTCTAGTACCCCTGATTTGAAGGTATGTGAGAAATGGCAAGAGAATAAGGACAGCCATTGATAGAAATCCAGTTCATTAAAATTAAATATCATTAGGGACAAGAATTGGCATAAAGTAAAAAACAACATAGATTTGCTTAGCTTATGTAATCAAACAACTTTTCTTGAATAGTAAACATCTTATAGTGGCTTTTATGCCAAAGTTAACACATAGAAATTTGAGTACTGTATTTTAAAAATATTCTGGTATTTATATGTTACAATGCAGTGTTAAATACTTAAGCTTTTTTTTTTTTTAAGATTTTATTTATTTATTTGACAGAGAGAAACACAGCTAGAGAGAGAACACAAGCAGGTGGAGTGAGAGAGGGAGAAGCAGGCTTCCTGCCGAGCAGGGAGCCCGATGCCAGGCTCGATGCAGGACTCGATCCTGGGACTCGGGGATTATGAACTGAGCTAAAGGCAGAAGCTTAATGTCTGAGCCACCCAGGCACCCCATACTTAAGCTTAAATATAATTGTATGCTTTATTGAATAGAATTGTATGCTTTATTGATATGTATTTGATGTTCTTAAGCTCTCCATTTTGTCTTTGTTCAGAAGACAACATTTTCCATGATTAGAAAATAGTAAAGATCAGATTAGGTCATGAAATCTAGATACTGAAAGAACTATTAGGATAATACAATATTCATGTGGATCAAGGGAATTTTAGTTACACATAGAAAGACACAGACACAAACAGACACACACTGACATACTGGTAGTGATTAACAAGGTAATTGAGTTCAACTCTCCCAATGAGAACAATCAGAAAAGCTAAACATATTATTAAAAAATAAATTATGCATAGTCAGATATCAATACAGTTAAATTAAGGTAAAAGAATGCCTATTTCTCTCTCTCTCTCTCTGTCTCTCTCTCTCTCTCTCTCTCTCTCTCACACACACACACACACACACACACACAGATATCAAAAAGTGATGACTCTCAAAAAGGTGAGGATAATCACAACTCATATCTGAAAACAGACCTGTACCCAGAATATATAAAGAAGTCTTACAAAACAGTTAAAAGATAGTAAGAATGGCAAGAACACTCAACTAGATACCTCAAAAGTGGCAAAAAAAAAAAAAAGGAAAAATATTGGTCAAACTCCTTAGTTTCAGTGTAATACAAACTAACACCAGAGACAGATAGGACTATAAGTCAACTAAAATTCAATTCTTCTAATACGGAGTGTAGATAAGGCTATGTAACCTGGTATTCTGTTACACTGTCAGAGGGTATACATCAATATTGCCACTTTTGAATGCTATTTGCTGTTTTCTACTAAATTTGAATGACTTTATAACCCAGCAATCATGTACATATGAATGTACCTGTGCACCAACATGCATGCACAAGGACACTCAGAAAAATATAGTAACGAAATATAACAAGCTAAATCCCTATTGACATTAGAACTGCATATAAATTTCCGTATATTCATAACAAGAATATTCTACACACTGAAATAATGATCTATAGCTATGTGTATGCCATGGATGACTTCTAAATACAAAAATGAGGGAAAGACAGTAAACAAAATTATAAGCGCTCTATGATAGCACTTATATAAAGAACCTGTGAGGGGCGTCTGGGTGGCTCAGAGGCTTAAGCCTCTGCCTCTGGCTCAGGTCATGATCTCAGGGTCCTGGGATCAGACCTGGCATCTCGCTCCGCCAAGAGCCTGCTTCCCTGTCTTTCTCTCCCTGCCTCTCTGCCTATTTGTGATCTCTTTCTTTCAAATAAATAAATAAAATCTTTTTAAAAAAATAATGAATTTGTGAAAATTGATCTATGGTGCTAAATCAGAATTACTTTTCAGAAATTGATAGTAATAATTGTGTGGGTCATAAGAGATTTTGGTATGCCAGTAAAATTATTTTCTTGCCACAGTATGGACATATATGGACAGACTCGCTTTTTGATACCTTGCACAAAAAAATGGTTTGTGATTTTTAATTTGTATATTTAAACCCAGTGGCCTAAAATTCAGATAATTGGAAAAATTCTTTGATACTATTTTAATGTCTCATAATAGCTCTCCTTTATATCACTGAGAAACTAAGATAACACATGATAAAACTAGAAATAATATGTGTTATGTAAGTTTATCTTAGTAGAAAATTAGCATCAAGACCAAGTAAATAGGGTTATCTGGGTGGCTCAGTCAGTTAAGCATCTACCTTCAGCTCAGGTCATGATCCCAGAGTCCTGGGATGGATTCCTGTGTTGGGCTCCCTGGGCAGTGAGGAGTCTGCCTCTCCCTCTCTTTCTGCCCCTCCCAACCACTTGTGCTCACTCCCTCTAATTAAAAATAAATAAATAAATTATTTCTTAAAAAGACCAAATAAGTTAATGAAGACAATTGATTTAATACACAATTTTTAGTAAAACTGTTGATGAGTAAATACCCATACATATAGCCTTGCATACCAATTTTTATAGCTAATTCTAGTTACTTATCATCTCATGTGGATTATCACAGTTTATGACGGCTTGAGTATTAATCCTAGAACAAAGACAACTTTGACTATAAGACTGACTTATGATCACTCATACAACTTGAGAAGTATACAGTCAAGCACCATAATTATCCTCCAAGTCTAAACAGGGTCAGAGAAAAGTTCTTTTTTCTGATTTTTTGCTAATCAGATGTGTGCACATTTACCACAGTGAGTATAGACATATTGTTTTTTCTATTCCTAATTGTCTAGTAGATTTTTACCAGGTCACTAAAAATGTATGGTGAACATTAACATTAAAAATAAAATCTTTAAAAAATAGTAAATTAAAATGTTTACTATAGTGAGTAAAAAGAAACATTTAAAACAGTATTTAAAGGGCTTTAATAACCTCTCTTCTATCCTCCATTACCCATGGCCAGTGGAAAAATTAATTCCTTGTGATTTCAATTTTGTATGGAATATCAGTATATAAATATTTAGGCTAGTGCTTTTTAAATTAACTCTAAGATTTTTAATTCCTTCCAAGGTAATTTCTCTGTTTACATGCACAAGGACATGGTTTCCAGGGGTCATTTTGGTAATCTACGTTTTTCTAGAACCTTCATAGTTTTAAAATCTGTTTGCATAATGTTAAGCAGATTGTGCTCTTTATTTTGACAGCATATACTTATGTTATTCCCCTGCTGAAATTTCCAATCTTGTTGATGCTATGTTGTTGTTTTTTCCTTGATTTAGTAGTATATTTAGTACATTCCTTCTGCTTTTGTTTTTCGAAGAAAGATTTGTAAGTGCAATTGTTTTGCCTAATGAGGGTTTTCATTTTCTAATTTATATTTTTGATAATCTTATTCTCTTATTAACCTGGTTTTGCTTTTTCACTACTTTGAAAAATATCAGTTTTTCAAACAAGTTTCACTGGTTTTGCTGGAATATTACTAGAGATAAATGTACATTTTTACTGAATTGCCAATCTTTTGAATGATGCCAAGGAAAAATTGCTTGATAGCTGAACTGGTAAATAGATACTGTAAAATTAATAATCAATTTGCTATCTACCCTCTACATATCTCTGTAGTACTTATTCCTGATGAGACTTACAGATATAGTAATGAGACAAAGGATTTTATAAATAATCAAGAAATTTTAATTCAAATTATGTTTAAAATAGTTTTGGTTTTTGTTTTGTTTTGTTTTGTTTTAAGATTTTATTTATTTGACAGAGAGAAACACAGCCAGAGAGGGAACACAAGCAGGGGGAGTGAGAGAGGGAGAAGCAGGCTTCCCGCCAAGCAGGGAGCCTGATGTGGGACTCGATCCTGAGTCTCCAGGATCATGACCTGAGCCGAAGGCAGTCGCTTAACCAACTGAGCCACCCAGGCGCCCCTAAAATAGTTTTAAAATATTTAAGTAGAATTATTGTAAATACCTGGGGGTGGGAGAAAATGAAGGTTTCCAGAGAACTCAAGAAATAATAAGTGCATTATATTGGTTTTGATTTCCATACTAATATTCTATATAAAACTTATTAAAAAATGAAATATTCATAATTTCTATCTGCTGACCTAATGTTTTTGTTTACCCAAATATCACATAAAGATCTAGTACAAAACAGTTCATATTTCACTAATTCCTTAATATACTTCAAAATTTATATCTGGGATATTTTCTTATTGTTTTGATACTTTTCTTACAGATAGAAATAGTGTTAGACTTATTTTTTATTAGCCATAAGTTTCAGAATGAATATTTTGAAAGATTAAGCTTAACAGAAAAGTCGAATTTTCAGCCAGGTGGAAATTGTACTGCAACACAGGCTTTATTCCATGTTTGGTGCAATTTTCAGTGTTCTTTTCTAAAGTAGTTAACTTTTATAAAATACTAATTTGTATCCATGCCATATGCTTCTAATTTTTTTCTATTATCTGAAAATCAAATTCTTTAATACAATTCTATTTTTCAAAGATGAGAAAGTATTTTTTGGCAGCAGGAGCAAGCTCTAGGAATGAATTTTTTTTAAGGGCCTGACAAGGATTTGATATATAAGAGATGTATCCAAGTAGGGTAGTCAAGACAATGGTTTTTCCCCTCTTTGGTGGGAAGGGGAAATAATTTGTTCATTTTTATTTCTAGGAATTAAACACTAGAAAGTAATATTGTTGAAGAACTTAAGTATCTCGCTATTAGAAAATTCCCAAGTTATGTAGAAATTTTGTTTTGGCAGTTACATAATTCAGAGATTCAATGTAAATCAGCTGTAAGGAAATAGTAACTTTGAGTGGGTCTATTTAATAAAATCACTAATAAGATAGATCTTTGGTGTGTAACTCTGATTTGGCTTCTGAATAGGTTCTTAAATTCTATGTTTTATTTTATTATGTAAGTACATAATATGTTATTTGCTTTCATTTAATTGGTTAGAAAAATGTAATAAAGTATATATGATTCAAAGTATTTTAAACAGAAGTATCTGTAAAATGTTACACATTAATTCTTAGAATTTCATGTGGCAAATATAAATCAATATATTAATTATCAAGTTAATATCCTTGAATATTACTAAATATAAATAGGTATTTACTAATTACCACATGTTCACATCACTAAACAAAATACAATAGAAGTAAGTTACTTCCTTCAACATGTTTATATACTTAAAAAAATTGGATTGGGTTTTATTTTGAAACTATTAAGGATTGTAAGCATACAACAAATGAAGTAGTATTATGGATTCAAAATAACAAACATCACCTCGGACTCTAAAGAGGAAGGAACTTAGGAACTTAGGAACCCCTAAGTATTGACTATATGTTTTTGGTATAATTATTCAAATTTGAAGAGGAGGTAAATTATGTAGCAGCATGGAAAAATGTGTTATGGAAAGTCTCCATGGAAGAATTATAAGCACAGTCTTGAAGTTTAAGAACAATTTGAGTAGGTGGCAACCCATGTAAAAAGAAGTAGACAAGTTTACTATGGGATCAAAACAAGTTTGCCTTAGGTTGAATGATTTACTGAAGGGAGGTATGGGAGGTAATGTGTGAGAAACTTTTGGTACGTTGTGTGGCAGGCCTTTCCAGGTAAAGAGTAGAACATGATACTGGTCTTTGGGTCTGGTACCAGGCTCTGTGGGCTCTGTACCTCAATCCTGCCATTCATGTCAGTCACTAACACCTCCACAGAGCAGTAAGAATTATCACTTACTGAAAACTTACTACATACCTGGCACCACTCAAGGCCACTACATATACTAATTTACTTACTTCCCACAAAAGCCTTATGAAATAGGCATCATTATAATCCACGGTATTACAAATAAAGACACAGAAGCACAGGGAGATTAAGGCCTCAGAATCTATGCCATTAAACATCATGTGCACTGCCTAGCTAGGCTTCTGTTTCCTTCGATGTAAAATAGAGACATTAACAGCCTAAATCTCCATAGATTTTCTGTGATAGTATGCCTGGCACATCATAATCACTTACAAATGTTGTTCTATTAAATAATTACTAGGTAACTCCTCCAAAGTGCTTTGGATGTGTTGGCTACAAGATGCTAGGAGAGGAAGTATAGACGTTATCTTTCAGTCAGTGGGCATACATTAATATCATCTAAACATACCTACATCTGTAGTATATGGAACAAAAGAAGAGAATGAAGTAACCAAAACAGAGAGTTACTGTCCCTTGTCAGGAACAAAATATTAAGGCCTAAACAAAAGTGCTAACAGGACAGATAAAATGATGTAAAATATGGGCCTGACTGGACTGAAGGATGAGAAGGAGCAGGGGAAAAGAGAAGAAATCCTCTTCACCTAAATCATCATATAAATAAAGCAACAGTATATACAAATCAAGCAGCAGAAGTATTGTTTTCAGGTGGAGACTATAGTTTTACTTTTAAGTAGATTGAATTTAAGATGGACAGATATTATTTGCTAGGAAAAATATGGTAAATAACCTGAGTCAAGTATTGATGGAGAATTTATGGAGGATGTAATCACAGGGGGTGATGTGTAATGGAGATATGAAGAAGGAAGTTAATCCCAAGGGTTGTAAAATGTAAATAATAAATGTTAAATAATAATAATGTATAATTCATGTGTGCTTATGTGTCAAGCATTATATAAATGACTTTGCATGAATTATGCTGTGAAATCTTCACAACTCCATAAAGTATGAATTATTTTTAGCCTTATTTTATAGATGAATAATTTAGCCACAAAGTTTAAGAAACTTGTGTAAGATATCAAGTACTCAGTGAAATGACTAGGTGATAACAGATACTCAATAAATGAAACTATAATGTCCTATCACATTTATATTGAAGTCATTATTCTTATTACCAGATATAAATATTTTATAGTAAGAAAATAGGAAGAATATCTTCTGAGGGCTAAAAATATATAATTCTCAATAAAATTCACTACATAAAGCCAAGAGAATAATTATGAGCCAACACAGAGTTTGCTTTGAATTTGAGAAAATCCTTACTGGTATAAAACAGGAAGAGAAATTTTTGGTAAAATCTTTCTTTCTTTCTTTCTTTCTTTCTTTCTTTCTTTCTTTCTTTCTTTCTTCTTTCTTTCTTTTACTTATTTACTTGAGAGAGAGAGAGAGAGCACACAGAGGGGGAGGGAGTCCCCAATACGGGTCTTGATCCCAGGACCCTAGGATCATGACCTGAGCAGATGGCAGACACTTAACCAACTAAGTTACCAGGGCCCCCGGCAAAATTTTTCCTTGAGATTAGTTCTAGTTCAAAGGTTTTATCAGATTCCCAAACAATGAGATACATATGAATACTTCCAATCATGTTGAAATTATTTGATACTATAGTCCTATCCCACATGAAATTGCTTATATTATAATGAGGGTAAACTGTGCACTATATATAGGTTTATTCTAGTAATTACTAATAACCTACATGGTGGGGAACCATCTCAGAAAACAAAACGTTGGGGCGCCTGGGTGGCTCAGTCATTAAGCGTCTGCCTTCAGCTCAGGTCATGATCCTAGAGTCCCTGGATCAAGTCCGGCATTGGGTTCCTTCCTCTGAGGGAAGCCTGCTTCTCCCTTTCTCACTCCCCTTGCTTGTGTTCCCTCTCTAGCTGTGTTTCTCTCTGTCAAATAAATAAAATCTTTAACACAAACAAACAGAAAACTTTGACTTTCACTGGTCACAGGAAAAAAATGGGTTCAAATTTTCCTACTACCATAGCAACTATGAAGTTGGACAGCATATATGAGGCAATTTTTCCAGGCGTTGCATAAATGTCAGCATAAGACTGTGATACTTGAGAGAAAGCAAACACACAAGATGAGCCCTTCTCTCTCCCCAGGTGCTTGCATAGTGGCATTTCTTTTATACTGTAAGGAGGTACACTGTAAGTATATCTGGGGGAAGGAGGTAATTGTTGGAGTTCTAGCCGGCAAAAATGGGTGGAATTCGTGTAGCAGTATTCTGGGAGAAAAAATAAAGGCACAAGGGGTCTTTAGATGTCTATATAACCATCACAAGTATCCTACAAAAATTAAGAGGAGATATATTTTAGATAAAGAAAAGTTGAAACTAGTCATCTTCAGCAAACGTGTACTACTAGAATTTTTAAACTCAGGCTGAAAAAAAGATAACACAAGTTTGAAACTGAAATTATGTATTCACATTTCAATTACGTATCCATAATATTTTATAATAGATATTGTATATGATGGCACAAAATATCTGTCATTAATAGCAAAAAAATAATGAGAGCTAAAAATCAGATTTTAATGTTTTCAGTTTCTCAAATTTTAAGAGTTGGCACAGTGTCACCCCTAAGGACAATAGTATTTGAGAACAAGTACTAAAAAATGTACACGATATATAGCTAACAGCAAATGAAGTAATATGGAATATTAGAAAATATTCAACTAATCTAAACTAAGAAAGAAAAGATCGTTAGTGGAAAAAGAAAACAGACAGGAAAAATAGGTCACAAATAGATTTTAAAATTAATCACATCCTATAATATTTTTTAAAAGATTTTATTTATTTATTTCACAGACAGAGATCACAAGTAGGCAGAGAGGCAGGCAGAGAGAGAGGAGGAAGCAGGCTCCCCGCCCAGCAGAGAGCCTGATGTGGGCCTCGATCCCAAGACCCTGAGATTATGACCTGAGTGGAAGGCAGAGGTTTTAACCCACTGGCCCACCCAGGCTCCCACACCCTATAATATTTTATGTAAATATATTAAACACTCCAATTAAAAAGGCAATGATTATAAGACAGGAAACTAAAGTAATACACAAGTGCATGTTGCTTGTAGTATAGTTTAAATGCTAAACAAAGATGGTGAGAACAAGAAGATAGAAAAAAGGTCTAGTGTGCAAATGTTAAGCACAAAGAAGCTACTGTGGCAAAATAATTTTCTGAAAAAAATAGACTTTGAGACTATTACTAGAGAGAAATGAGGACATTTTATAATGATGAAAAGTTCAATTCATCACTAAGACATAACAATATTTTCACACTTAATGACAGAGTGTCAAAATACATGAAACAAACACTGACAGAAATAAAAGGAAACAGACAAACCCACATACATAGCTGGATATTTTAACAACTGTGACTTTGTAAATGATAGAGCAACTACACAAAATTTATTAAGCATATAGAAGGTTGGACTAGCAACAGAATACAAATTCATTTCAGGTTCACATGGAAAATGATCAAGATAGAGCACATGACAGACCATATGTGAAAATATATTTCAAAAGATTGTAATAATACAAATAATATTCTCAGAGATCTAGATATTTGGATAGTTAGTAAGATTACTAAATAACTAATGAGTCAAAGAGATATCACAAGAGAAAATTAGAAAATAATCTGAAGGGAAGGGTAATGAAAATAAAACATCTCATTTTGTAGACTGCTGCTAAAGTGGCACATATACAGAAATATATAGCTGAAATGTTATTTGAAAAGGAAAAATGGCTTAGTAATCAATGGATAATGTTACCATTTCGTTTACAAGACTAGAAAAAGGTGGGAAAATTAGACCTAAAATAAGCATAAGGAAGGAAATAATAAAGATTCAAAGTCCATGACAGAAAGATCATGAGATAAAGTCAGAGTTAAATAATACTTTCAAAAACAAAACAAAAACAAAAACAGAAACAAAAAACCCTGAGAAATCCTTAGAAGATGGTTTTAGAGGGGAAAAAATAGCCCTAATACAAGATTAAGCAAATATGAGTAATAGTAAGGCACACAGGATAGAAGGAATGATTACTAAATTTATTGGCATAAAATATTTATAGTTGGACAGATTGTTTGGAAGACACATCTTGTGAAAACTGAAGGAAAAAAATAGAAAATCCAAGTAGCTCTTTATCTGTTAAATTATTAACTTTCCCACAAAGAGAAGTCCAAACTCACAGTGTTACACTGAATTATGTAAAGCTTTTAAAGAAGAAATGACATTATACATTACACGTTTTTAGTCTTTCAGAAAAATGGAAGTAAAATTCAGAACCCATTTGATGAGTCCAGCTTGATCTTCATATCAAAGCCTGACAAAGGCTCAAGAAAAGTTGCAGACTACTCCTTAATGTATATTGACACAAGATTCATTAATAAGGTATTAACAAAGAAAACACATCAATGTTAAAAAGACATCTCATGACTACTGAGGTCGACTCTAGGAATGAAAGGTTGTCTCCATATTAAAAAGTCAGTCAATATAATTCACCACATTAAAGGAATAAATGGAATAAATTATCTCACTCAATGGAGGAAATGTTATTTGATAAAAATTGACACATTAAAAAAAATCTCTGTAAGGTAAAGAACTTCCTTAAATTGATATAAAGGTACTAGTTAGCTCAGCTGATAATAGACCGAATGATATAAAAGGATTAAGAAAAAGGCCAGGATATCCTTGCTCTTCACTTCTATTCAATTCTATTCAATGTATTAAAAGTCCTAAGTGTACATGCAGTAAAACAAGAAAAACAAATGACGGCATGCATATGCGAAACCAAGAAGTAAAACTGTATTTCCAGTCAACAATTTATTGAGCTAACAATGTAGCAAATTCAAATAATACAGAATTAAAAAAATAAATCAACCTTCTATATTTGCACCCAAAAGATGTAATTATATTTAAGAATGCTGTATTTACAAAAGGATTAAAATATAAAATATTTTGGAACAAATTCAAGAAAATCTATAGCTAAGGGGCGCCTGGGTGGCTCAGTTGGTTAAGCAACTGCCTTCGGCTCAGGCCATGATCCCGGAGACCTGGGATCGATCAAGTTCCACATCCGGCTCCCTGCTTGGCAGGAAGCCTGCTTCTCCCTCTCTCACTCCCCTTGCCTGTGTTCCCTCTCAGGCTGTGTTTCTCTCTGTCAAACCTTAAAAAAAAAAAAATGAAAGAAAGAAAGAAAGAGAAAGAAAGAAAGAAAGAAGGAAGGAAGGAAGGAAGGAAGGAAGGAAGAAAGAAAGAAAGAAAGAAAGAAAGAAAGAAAGAAAGAAAGAAAGAAAGAAAGAAAGAAAGAAAGAAAGAAAATCTATAGCTAAGACCATTGCCAATAGAAATAAAGATGTCCTAAAAAATGAAATTATATATGAACTTAATGGATTAGAAAACAATACTGATAAGGTATCAATTGTCTACAGATTTATAAAAGCACAATAGTTAACATACCTATACATTTTAATGTAAATCAAAGATGATTCCAAAATAAAATTCAATAACAGGAAAGTTCAAACTATCCTGGAAAAAGAGTAATGCTGGAAATTCAGACTAGCAGAATTTTACCCAAAAGAGTCAGTAATGGAGGCCATGTGGGACTGGTAAAAAGGCGAATAAATTAGCTTAAAAAAAAAAAAAAAAAAGAGTAGAGGGGTGCCTGGGTGGCCCAGTCAACTGAGTTTCAGATTTCAGCTCAGGTCATGATCTGGGTGTACTGGGATCAAGCCCAGAGCTGGGCTTGATCAAGCTGAGCTGAGGAGCTTAGCCTGCTTGTCCCCCTCCCTCTGTCCCATCCGACCCATGTGCTCACTCTCTTTCTCACAAGTAAATAAAATTTTAAAAAGAGAAGAATAGATATTCCAGAAAATGATACATAAATAGAGTCAAAGTGCCAATGTAATTCTGTAGAAAACGTAGTGTTTAGAAAATGGTTTTGGAAGCATTGCATTCACACGTAGAAAACTACAAATGTCACTCCCTAACTCAACCATATACAAAAACTAAATCCAAGTGTTGGGACCTGCTGGCGCCCTCTAGTTTGCGGCCATTAGTGGAAGTCGGCTGGGGTGGCCTCTTAGGCTTCTCAGGAATACTTCCGCATACGTGACCTAGCTGAATCTTCCCGGGCTCGGCTAGCCCGCGCCTGGACTGGCGAATTTAGCCCCGCCCAGTGGTCCGGTCTGAAATCTGCCTAAGGCCTTAGTGATAGCCACCTAATGAATTCCTATTGGCCCCTGCTATTTCTCTTACTCCCTCCTCTCCTCTCTATATAACTTTGTGTCCGATTTCAATAAAGGTGAGATTGCTGCGCCTTCACTGCTGACTCAATTCCCAGCTCGGTGTGGTTTCTTTCCCGGTTTCAGGGGGGGTGGCCGGGCCTTGGACACTTACCATCTCGCTCAGCCCCCGAAGGACAACAGGCTGGTCCAGTTATCCCTCCCCCGTACCAGTGATGCGGAGAGAGCAACACCAAGTAGATACAGGCCTAAATATTAAGGCTTACATTTTGAAGATTCTATAAGAAAATATGGATAAGGGCGCCTGGGTGGCTCAGTGGGTTAAAGCCTCTGCCTTTGGCTCAGGTCATGATCTCAGGGTCCTGGGATCAAGGCCCAAGTCAGGCTCTCTGCTCAGCAGGGAGCCTCTTTCCTTAGCTCTCTTTGCCTGCCTCTCTGCCTACTTGTGATCTCTCTCTCTGTCAAATAAATAAAATCTTAAAAAAAGAAAAAAAGAAAATATGGATAATATCTTTCTAATCTTGGGACAAATAAAAGTACAAATTTTGAGAGACATTATGATAAATTATACTTTCAAAATATAAACCTTCTCATCTAATAACATTAAAAAAAGGTAATCCAAAGAGAAAACAATTATATGCAATATATAAAGGTGACAAAAGACTTGACCAGAATATTTAAATAACGGAAAATAAATAAATTAAATAAATAAATAAATACAAATCATAATTAAAACACAAACTAATAAAATGTGGCAACATGTATATACCTCACAAAAATTTCTGTGAATAATGACTGAGTACATAGAAAGTTGCTCATGATCACAGATTAGGAATACAAGTTAATATTACAATTAGATACCATTGCAGACAAAAAAATGGTTAAAATGAGACACATTAACATCAAATGTCAGCAACGTCTTAGAGAGTATTTAATTCCTGAATTGCTATCGAGCATATAAACTGTGCAACCATTTTGCAAGACAGTTTGACTATATTTGTCTTATGAGATTAAATATGCACTTACTCTGTCACCTAGCAATTCTACTTTTAGCTTGTATTTAGCCACAAGAACTAAAAATAGATGTTCAGAGAAAGATATTTATAATAATGGGGGAAGACATTTATAAGGGCCAAGCAACATCATCATCATCAACAGGAAAAAGAAGAAACATCATGGTATATATTCCTACTGTATACTACCACTAACCAACAAAAGGAAATTAAATAGGAGTATATACAAGGACATTCATAAAAATTATAAAAAAACTTACAGTAATGATAGAAGCCCAAATCAAATGGGTACATGTTATTCCATTTTTATGAAGTTGTTGGAACCAATCCATCATGAAAAAAATATATATATACTGTACAGTGGCTGCCAATGCTGTTCTGGGAATAGTAGTAAGGAAAGGAATAGTAAGTTTTTGGGTTAATGTGCATATTCTACAACGTGATTACAGCGTGTGATTATATGAGGCTACATGCATAACACTGAGATTTGCATTTAAGGCCCGTGCATTTCACAGTATATAACTAGGGGAGGGGAAGAAGGTGAAGGGAAAGGGAAAGGAAAGGAGTTTATTTCTCTAATATAGTAGGACAGTAGCTTCAGACTTTAGTTTTATGAATGGATAATATTTGAAAGGCAGTGGGACTAAAATAGATTGACACTTTTTGTTCTGCCAATAATAGACATTTTAAAATATACTTACACACAAGTTCTAAGAAATCTTTGCTCTTTCTAGGAAAGTTTTTGAGAAGTTATTTAACATTTAAAGAAGTATAATGAAAACCGTTTTGCCACATATTTTACAGAAGGATATCACTTTATTATGTGCAAATACTGTATTTCTTTATATTCTCCTGGTATTTTATACAGTGTAGCTTGTTTTCTCCCTCTATATAAATGATAGATTTCATAATATAGGTCATTACCATAATTTCAAATGTCAAATTTAGAATCTACATGAATAGAGATTTAACTTGCGTTTCCTTAACTTTGATATTTCTAAGGGGAATAGATTATACTAAAGATTAGAAAAAAAATATTTAGATAGCAGTTATTAAATAGAACCATGACATTCTTTCCAGGCACTTTTACTTCTCTTTTATCTCTAAGGGTAGAAAAAAAGCTGTATTTCTTGGCTTAATTCTCTTTTGAAATCCGCTGGGATGTGAGCAATGTGTCCTTCCAACATCTGAATAAAATAGCAAGACCAATTTCTATTAAGTGAGAGAAATTAATCTCAAACTAGGCTCCATGCTTCCTTTCTTCCTGGGTTCATCTCAGTTCAGGCAATTTAGATACTATGTCCCACCCACACAGGGGCCGTGTCAGGGGGTAACAATGACAGTGTCAACTAGTGACGTGGTGAATGCCATTTTTTGTCCAAGCTGACATACAGAAGGCATACTGTCCAGTCTTTGGATAGTGACACAGAACACAGAGGTCCTTACTGTGAACTCTTTACCATGACTATTGCCAGAGCTTGTTTAGGCCCACTGGCTCTGTGTGCTACCTTGGACACATGACTCACTATTTCATCCCTGATAGTCTTCTCCCCACCATACCAAAGCCAACATAAGGGAGCTCTTCCTAGTCCAGGGCACTAAAAATTTCTTCTTTACATTAGCTTCCATTCCCCCATTTTTAGAATTTCTTTAAAAAAAAAAAAAAAGATCAAAGACAAAGGATTTGACATTTTTTTACTTAATTCTGAATTTTCTATGTTACTTTTATGCAGGGAGAATAAAATGTCCTGGTTAAGAATCATGTGTACAATAAACTGAAGCAGATATAGCATCATAAACAATATCCCAAAACAAACCTCAATATCTTGAAACATTATTGTATCACAATATGTATCTTATACATCCTTCAGACAAAGTCCAAATTAAGCACAGTACATAAATGTCCAAGAGTAATATTTCTATATAGGGATACTAACAGATTTCACATCCTTCTTGACATTTAAAAGAAAGGGCTGATGAGTGTGTGCATGTATGTGTGTGTAATACACACACATCACATCTTCTTTATCTAATGGAATTTTACTCAGCCATGAAAAAGACTGAAATCCTACCATTTGAAATGAGGTGGATGGAGCTAGGGAATATTCAAAGTGAAATAAGTTAGAGAAAGACAAATATTATATGATTTCCCTTATAGATGAAATTTAAGAAACAAAACAGATGAACACAAGGGACGGGATAAAAAAGAAATGAGAGAGGGAAACAAATCGTAAGAAACCCTTAAAGATAAAGAACAAACTGAGGGTTGATGGAAGGAGGTAGATAGACTAAATTGGTGATGTATATTAAGGAGCGCATTTGTTGTGATGAGTACTGGGTGTTGTATGTAAGTGATGAATCACTGAATTCTACTCCTGAAACCAATATTACACTATATATTAATAAATTAAAATTCAAATAAAAACTTGAAGAAAAGACATTATTGAACTAATCCTCACCACTTTTGACTATTAATCCCTTTTTTTTTCTTTTTGTCATAGAATGATCCACAATAAGAGTTCATTTAAACAAAAGGAATCTTTTAAGTGAAATTGAAAAAATTGGAGAGTCAAATATTGGAGGGTCAAGGAAGGGTTTCCATTTAAAGTAAAAAGTCTTCAGTGTCTTATAGTTTAGGTTATTGGGCACTTAATAGTCTTCAGAAGAACTTCAATGAAACAAATTCCCTCTTCCTTCATCTAACTATCAAAAAGATCCCACAAAAACAAACCAAAAAAATCCCTTATACTTCTATGGAAACAACCAATCTTCAATACCTGCCTACTGCCTGTTCTGATCCTCTCTTCCCTCCTCCCTGTTTTTTTCTGTGTGTGTGTGTGTGTGTGTGTGTGTGTGTGTGTGTGTGTGTTGAAAGGAATCTCACACTGCACTCTATGGACCCAAAATTTCTGTTCTTGTTTCTTGCAAGATTTGACTTCTCTTGTCAAAGTAGAAAGCCTAATCTGAGATCTAGCCAGCCTAACCAGAGTCTCTTGGGCCTTTAGCTGAACCTTCTTTCAAGCCCTTTATAAAATGCTAGTCACATAAAATTTATTTTCATGGAAATTTACTCATATTATGATTTATGTATATATCCCTGGGGTAAAAAAAAAAGACATATGTTAATAATATCAAAACATGATTATGATTTAATGTCATCACTTGATATCAAGTTAAATAATACAATTAAAATATTGTATCAAAAGCATCACTATCAGGTTAATTTTTCAATCACAAATGTGGCAGTGAGTGTATATTTATAAAGTACAAACATATGCAATTAATGGCCCATGACATGTGCAATAAAGAGTGTAAATATATTTCATTGGAATGAGTTCTCTGATAAAAGTATTTTTGTTATCAGTTAAGAATATAGAATATATTTCATATCTTTCCTGTGATCAAGTTTGATAATCACTGAAAAAAAAAGGCCAACAATTTTTTGATTTATAGTGAAATAAATAGAGCGGTAACAGACATTTTTTGAGTTTAGAAATTCTCTACTCAACGACATGGCTCCATAAAGACAGAGCCTCATAAATTATTGGGATAATTTCATTCAGAGTTCAGGTTTATTACACTGAGGCCAACACACTGGATATAATCCTTAGGAAAACAATAGCAATCTGGCCTGTTTTATGGCTACATGGGAAAGCGGGTCAGGAGCAATTTACTAATTCACTCAGCAGTAAAGATAATTACTGTTTTTAATGATAATGTACTACAGGCCTATCTAATTGGTTCATGCCTCATGTTTAAACTGTTCTAGCTTAATAAGTGCAAGAACATTATATTTACTTTGCTGGGTCTAAAAAGCACATGATACTGAAAACTGACCTTTAAATGATCCCCTGTGCAGTTCTGTACTATTTGTTTTGGATTATTGGAAGTCTTGAATATTTTTAGCTAAAATGTGTACTTGCATTATATATTTTCATAGGTCCTCATTTCCTCTCTGCTGTGCCCATTAGGACACCCAGAATACATTAAGAAAAGCATGGTCTCAAAAAGCACACACCAGAAAATTAAAAGGAGAGGACTGTTTAAATTATGTGAATTAGAGAAATAGGGTCAGAAAGAACTTTAAAGCTTCTTCCATTAGATCTCTTTCTGCAGAACTAATGAATTCCATTTATTTTTTTCTCAATCATTTCAAATGACTACTGTGTGGCATAAACTGTTGTATTTATGACATCCAAAGTATCGTGCCTGAAACATGTTTGTTCCCAATTAAGAATAGCTAACTTTTTGAGTTTCTTCATTGTTCCTGCTATAAAAATATTTATCATTTACAGCAATACTTTTGCATTATTTGCTCATCAATGCTGGAGGGCCACAGGGTACTGAGAGCAATGCTAAGATCCACACCCCCTCTCAACACCAACCTAATTGCAGGACTGAAACTTTCATTTCCACAGCTGTTGGGCATATTGTCAGATTACACCTTACAGCTTAGTTTCCCTTCCTGAAGACTGTCCTCAGCTGAATGGAGCAAGTCACTTTGCTCAAGGTTCAGTCACCTTCCAAATGCAGCATATTTGCTGAAACTAAAATAATCCCCAGAATAATCCCTATTCTGCCATATATTTTCATTGTTGTGTGAGTTTCATTTTGCCAGAAATGATAACATCACATAGATAATTCTTGGAATTTACCAAAAACAATGCATACAAATAGTAGTTGTTGCACATTAATTTTATCATGTCTATAACATGCATAATAAGCATAGATTTTTCGGAATGGATGTGTTTGACATATATGCTGTCTAAAAGGCACTCAGGGAATAATGTGTATTAAGAAATTTGCCTCTCTTACATACAAGCTACTTGGATCTTTGAGTATTTGTTTCTGCTTCCTCTTGAATTTGGAATGTAAAAGGGTAGAGGATAGAGATAAGGCATTAAGACCAACCTGCCCTTTAAGTATAATGAGAAAAGTGGAGATGGAGAAAAAAGAAAAAAAAGTACTACCTTATGTCCCTTCTCCCCATTAACCCACCAAATTAAGCAAATCGTGTTCATAAGGCTTTCTATACAATGACTCACAACTACATTTTCCCAACTCTAAGAATTTTATCATAGTTTTCTGGAACGTTATTTAAAATTCCATCGCTGCCCAAGAGTAAGAACTGCTGGCCAACTTCTGGGTCTGCACATAAGAAACTTAGAAATCACCATTCCATCTTAACAAGTAAAATGCTGAACAGACTGAAAAATCAACAACTCTTCTAGAAGCCATAAGAAAGAGTAAGATGCAGGGAAACACAAGCTCTCAAAACTGGAGACCAACATGCAAAGAAAGAAAAACTTTTTTTTTTAAGATTTTATTTATTTATTTGACAGAGAGATCACAAATAGGGAGAGAGGTAGGCAGAGAGAGAGGGAGAAGCAGAGAGCCCGATGTGGGACTCAGTTCCAGGACCCTGAGATCATGACCTGAGCCGAAAGCAGAGGCTTAACCCTCTGAGCCACCCAGGCGCCCCCAAACAAAGCAAAACTTACCTGAGCAGAGACTCTGGGGCAGAACCAGTGGCCATGTGGGAAAATAGAAACTATAGCTAATTAATTGCTGGAAAGTCAGTGTAGAGAAGTCTGAGAATTAAAAATTCCAAAGGCACCCAGTCACGGGAGACCCACAGTTTTGAGCTCCCAGAGCTCATCAGATTCCCACAGTGAACACAAAAGAAAGATCCTCTTCTACTTTCCCCAGGAAGTGGGGAGAAGATCCATTTTTGAAAGACACCAGAGCACTGTGTTCTCTTTCAAAGGTCTGTCCTAAGGAGAAACTAACTAAGCAAACCTTATCTACTGGAGTATTATCAGAACTTAACTCACCTGGGGGAAGAGAAACACTCAACTCTTTTCTGGAATAGACAAAACAACTAAGATCAAAACTATAGAATAAAACACATTGGTTGGCAATTCTTCTTTGGAGATTTCTTGGTGAAACCTGAAATTGGCCCTCTTAGCACAGAGAGCTGGGAGATACCAAAGAAAAAGATAAGTTACTCCAGGTTTGTAGGTGGGAGTTAGTAAGCAAAGGGAATGTCCATACATACAAGGCTTGTCTTGAATAGCAGCGAGATGAGTGGCTCCCCACCACTTGTCCTTTAAATCATAAAAGTTTACAAAAGGGCCTTAACTGGATTCCGTCACATATACAGTGCATGTGTGCTCAACAACACATCACTATCTCAAGACTGTGTCCTTGGAGCATCTCTAGGAGTGGGAAAGGTAAGCATAACCCATATTCCAAGAACACGGGAAGGAATGAGGAGCCTCTCATTGTCTGGGTCCAGCTCAGCGGTCATGTGTTTTTGATGACCTCTCCAAACATTCCACCCTTTGTGACTGGCACTTACAATCCCATGCTCCCTCCTCTTCTGCAACAGGCCCTGAGCAGTCAGCAAAGGGGTTTCACTAGTGTGGACATGGCTCCTTTGGCAGCTTTCTGGTTACACTGGAGGCAGATGCCACAGCAACAATATAGGTACGTGTATGAGAAAACACAGATTGAGACAATGATTGCCAAAATTAATGACAACTTTTTGTACAAACAGTCCTAGGATCTGAACCATTGATGTATTAAATCCCCTAAACTGGAAGTCAGATCACTCAGGGCATTTACTTGTGTCCTCATGTGATTTAATAAAGATGATACATTAACAGATTTATCAGGTATGAACACACAACATTCTGTTTGGATAATGGCACAGGGGCCTTCCTGTGAGGCAGTAATAATGTCCAAGTCCATCCTGCTCTGGAGGACATTTTGTCTCATTATAGCCATTTCCATGTTAAGTAATGGCTGTCTATATTTGCTATCATTTAGAGCTTGCTCAGTAAATTTATTAAGGGCTTCTGTGGGTTCTCTTAACATCCTCCAAGTCAATGAAGTGGACAAAGATGGTGGTCAAACTATCATACCAGTGGAAAACAAGAGTGCCCCCTTGTCTTGAGGAGAAGGAGGTTGGAAGCTCTACAAACTTAACCTGGTTGTCCATACTGTACACAGTGGGTGGGGGAGACAGCACTGTCAGGAATGAGGAGCAGGACTGTGGGCAGGTTATGCCAGACCAGGACCTCTATCTTCTCCCCTCTCAGTAGTGCGTATTTCATTCCCCAGGTATAGGGCATTCTAACAGGTCCAGCTTACAGCAGGATAATAGGACTCTAATAGAGCTTAATTAGTTTCCCCTCACCTAGAGGTACAAAGTAACTCACCCATCTTTGTGGGACATCCTCTTGTAAATTCCATAAATAGTTCATTTTCCATGTGTCATGGGGCTTGATGTTCTCAGCAGGATAGCACATTGATCTACAATGGGAGTCTGGACAATGTTTTATATATCCTAGGACCTCCATACCTTCACGGTGTTGGTTGTCTCATCAGGAGGCTCCAGTCTGGCAATAGGCCCTACTGGTTGGTTATTTAAATATATTAAACCCTGGGATCGTACTTTAGTCCCCCTGGCCAAAGTAGATTTACCTGTAACAATTTAATTTGTTTTTTAATGTTCCATATTTTCTTTTTTTGCCAATCCTGATGCTATGGGTTATAGTGGAGATGGAACATACATTCAGTGTCATATTCTTTTGCCCAGTCTTGAATGTCATGACTTTTGAAATGTGAACCCCACTAACTGTCTAGTTAATAAGGGTATCTCTGCCCTTATTTAATATTTAGCTTTAGTATTTGGTATTTAGCTTCTCTAATCCCCTGATAGTGGCAGCCTGGCTTGACAGGGACAAGCTTGGGTTAGGCCATAATCCACTGTTCACACAAACCAAGGCATAATTAGAACCTCATTCAGAGGGAAGGGGTAGATATAAATAATTTTCTAATCCTTCACTGGCTGGAAACTCTGGTGGGTGATCCCAGGTTCTCTTGGCAGTTGCCTTGGGTGCCGTTTAGCCACACAGGACATATGTTATTGCACTGACCAAGTCACTGTATTTTTTTAAAGGGCTATTTATTTGTTTGTTTGTTTGTTTTTATTTAATTTAGAGCAAGCTCTAAATTTAATAGAGAGAGTGAGAGTGAGCACAAGCAGGGGGAGAAGCAGAGGGAGAGGGAGAAGCAGGCTCCCTGCTTATGGGGCTGATGCCAGGACCCCAGGATCATGACTAGAACTGGACACAGACACTTAACCAACTGAACCACCTAAGTGCCCTAACCAAGTCATTGTATTTTAAGAGCAAAATAGCAACTCCAGCAACAGGCTATCCTACTTGGGCATTGCAGTGGCCATTCTTTCTATATATCCAACTTGCTATTATCTACTGAAGGGTAAATAGCTAAGGCTTGTACCTAAGCTAAACCACCAGTTTCTTGATCATCAGGGGTGTGTCCATGCCTTATGAGCTGTGACAGGAAAAGCAGTGAGGACTGCCTGAGGCTTTTGCACATGGACCCAAATGTCTTTTCACATATCCTGACCCCTTAGGGGCTTATTTATAATCATCCACTCTTGGTTTCCCATTGTCCAAGCCATAGGTTTCACTCCTTCAGAAAAGCCTGACTGCCAGTGCAAAGGATTAGCAGTCACAGTTCATGAGTAATCCATCACTAGCCAAACTACACAGAGCTTAGTCCACCAGCTGTTGTGCTGGCTGCTGTCTCAGAGGTTCGGCCAGGAAGGGGGCTGGGCTGTATGCATTACTAGGAGCTGTTGCTCTAAGGGGGTGGATAGAGGGTTTCTTCTCCTTTCCAGAGGTAGGACCAAAATCCTAGGGGCACTCTCTCCTGTTGACTCAGCGACAGTGCCTGACCCATACCTTCCAGAGCCACAGACACATCTAACTCAAAGAGTAGCCCTATTTTGGAGATGTCCAGAGGTTTAATCTCTTTCACTATTTCTTCCTTCTCAAAGGTGGCTTGCTGCTTGGATTTCCAGTCCCACAGATGCCCTTCCTTTACCAGATAGCATAAAGGATAGGGGCACTGTGCTGGGTGGGAATTAGAAGTCCTCCAAAACCCCCAAATCCTTATAATGTTTTGTATCTCACATTTTTATGGATTGGATAAACCTACATCTTATGAATTACAGATTTTAAGACAACATGAGTCTTATCAGACCTGAGGATACCCAAAACATTATGATAGTTCCTGGGCCTTGAATTTTCTGTGAGTTCATTACCCCTTTTCTCCCTCACAGATGTTCCAGTAGATATAATGTTAACATTATATCATCAATGTAACAACCCATTTTAATAATGTGAGGAAGGACAATTCTGAGGTTATCATCCCATGATATATCGTGGGGTTATATAGGTAGTGTTGAGGGAGCACTTGAAAAGTTTATATTGTCTTTCTCATATGAAGGTAAATTGATCTTAGTTATCAGAAACCTGTACTTGGCAAAGTCTCTTCCATGAATCTCTTGAGATGAAGTACTTTTGCAGGAAATCTTAACCAAAGTATCAGAGTAAAAGAATAATTGTGTGTAAATGACAAAAGACTTAAAAATGGTCATGGTTAAAGATCTGATGAGAGTTCATTAAAATGCAATTGGCAAGGGACTTTTACAACAGTATGTATTTTTAAAAGTACCCCCCCCCACACACACACACACACACTTTTTTTTTTCCTTTAGTCTCTGTGGGCAATGTTTTGGTTGTCTCCTGGGGTGTTGACATTTCAAAGACATGAAAAGATTAATAACTTTCAGAAACAGAGAAAGAATGTATGAATGCAAGCTTTCTACTAGAAGTTTTGAAGTAATTGCAGGTTAAAAATTTGTTACGGTGCCTGGGTGGCTCCCTTGGTTGCTTCAGACCCTTGATCTCAGCTCAAGTCTTGATCTCAGGGTCATGAGTTCAATGACCATGTTGGAGGGCCCAGCGTAGAACCTAATTAATAAAATATAAAATAATAAAATAAAATAAAATAAAATAAATGTAAAGTAAAATAAAATAATAAAATAAAATTTTTATTTTTATCAGGGATCAGAGGCATGGGGCATTTCATTCATTTTCTCATCAATTACCACAAAATCCTTTTTCATTTTTATCACTTTCCTAGAGATTCCACCTCAGCATCCTAATCATGCTTTGCCACAAATACCTACACAATTTTGACCCTCCTAGATTTGCAAAATGGCATGCCAAGATTTCTAACTTATTATCTTGCTCTTCCATCCTGTCTGCCACCACCAAAGTCAGCAGGCTAGCGAACATCTCCTCATCCTTTTCTACTCTTAGCTTGTCTGCTAATTTCCTGATCGAAGCTTCTGTCTCTAGTTGGGCACTGATGGCCAGCCAAAGTGCCCACAGTAGAAGCCAGACATTTGTTTCTCTTCCCTATTGCAGTGTAATAAAGTGCCACCATTCCTTCAACAAGTGCACTAGACAGGATGGTATTTTCGGGGTGTCCCCATAGTCATACAGTGGTCCACAAGCATCTAATATTAGGCCAACCCTCTCCACACACAGAAGTTGGTGGCCAACATGCGATTTCCCCCATGGAAGCCCTTTTCTCTCTAGAAAACTTAAAGAGCTTTTTGGGCCACCCCTCTCCACACAGAAGTCAATGGCCAATAGGGGAATTCCTCAGGAGGATGCATCCCCCAGCTTCATTTCTTCACAGTATCCTGGCTGGCTCACCAACTGTAAGTTAAGTAATTCCCTCAGGAGCTTCTCTGGTATAGTCTGAGACCAGCCCCCATACGTATAGGGCAAGGAGAAAAAAAAGAAAAAGGTGGGCCACTCCAAGTCGGGAGGTGATGGTTTGTATATGCAGGGAACCTACATACAATGCTTGACTTGAGCAGCAGCAAGATGAATGGATCCCTACACCCACCCATCAAATTGTAAAGGTTTATAAAGAGGTCTTAACTGGGTTCAGTCACCTCTACTATTCAGGTGTTCTCAACATCACATCACTGTCTCAAGGCTATGTCCTTGGAAAAGCCTCTGGGAGTGGGAAAGGCAAGTGTAACCCACATTCCAAGGATAGGAGAGGGGGTGAGGAGCCTCCAGTTGGTCCAGCTCATAGTCAATCAGCAGTCATATATTTTTGATGACCACTCCCAACAAAAAGCTCAGTGGTTGCTAGGAAGGGGGATGAACAGGTAGAATACAGAGAATTTTTAGGGCAGTGAAAATACTTTTTATGATATTACAATGGTTAATATATGTTACTATATATTTGTACACACCTACAGAATGTAAAACATCAAGAGTGAGCTCTAATATAAACTATGGACTTTGGGTGATTATGATTTGTCCTTGTAAGTTCATCAACTATAACAGATGTTAAAAAAAAAAAAAAAGTAAGAGAGAGACAGAGAGTGGGGCACCTAGGTGGCTCAGTCCTTAAGCATCTGTCTTTAGCTCAGATCATGATCCCGGAGTCCAGGAACCTAGTCCCACATGGGGCTCCCTGCTTGGCAGGAAGCCTGCTTCTCCCTCTCTCACTCCCTCTCTAGCTCTGTCAAATAAGTAAATAAAATCTTTAAAAAAAAGAGTATCACTACTCTATTGAGTAATGCTGATAATGGGGGATGCTGTGGATGTGTGGAGATACGGGTTGTAAGGGAAACCCCTGTACGTTTCTCTCAATATTACTATGAACCTAAAACTACTCTAAAAAAATTAAGTCCTTTAAGATATGCTAATTTGCCTAAGGCATCTTCTCTGAAATATATGCTAGAAAGAATGGGCACATTGCTACAATTTGAGGGAAAAAAACAAGTTCTTCCAAGTTGTAGTTCTTAAAATATATCACCCATCTAAACTCTTGAACAAGTCTTAAAGATAAAATCTAGCTTTGAAAGCTGAAACCAGAATGGTTTCATTAATGAAATAACTGTTGATTATTTTCAGCACCAAATTCTTTTAATAATATATAATATTGTCTAAATAAATTTGATGAAGACTTTTGTGTTATAGAAAATAAATATGACAATATTTTAAAATAAAATTAAAAATGTAAATTAACTTTAACAATTAGCTATAGGAGCCTGGCAAAATAATCTGGGAGTATATCATCAAAAACTAAGAAGTGAGTTCTAGGGGATGTAAAAGAATAATGGTCTAATATATTATAATAAGTCATCAAAAGATAGCAAAAATGCAATAGGAATTAGACTACAAGTGAAACAGACCATTTTTAAAAAACAAATAATAATTTTAAAAAATCTATGTTTGGCATCACCTGGGTCCAGCTCTTGATTTTGTCTCAGGTCATGATCTCAGGGTCATAGATTGAGCTCCATGTCAGGCTCCATGCTCAGCTGGGAGTCTGCTTGAGATTCTCTCTCCTTCTGGCCCTCTCCACCATCTAAAATCAATCAATCAATCAAGCTTTGAAAAATATGCTTGTATATGTGGATATCTATCTATCTATGGAAATATACAGACTAATAAAATAACATGATAAAAGTAAGACCAAATATACAAGCTAATAAGTATAGTGTAGTCTTCAAAAGTGAAAGAAAGGTATTTTTTCAGGGATTAAAAAAAAGTGTGAAATCCAACCATATGGCATTTATTAGAGAGTAACTTGATAATGCCAAAGAAATAATGAAAAAAAGGATATTAAATAATATTATGTACATTCAAAAATGTAGGCTAGACTTCACAATATTTATATCTTAGAAACATCAATATTAACTAAAATAGTTAAATATGCACAAATAGTATGGCTTATCTTTTTTACATCATATCAAAATATAGCCATCATAAACTTTCTACCAAAGGCTGCAAAGGGTCTCAGCACAAGATACAAAACATCAAAAGTTGAAAAACAACAAACACTTGAATAGAATACCAAAGTGTTAGGAAACTTGAATCTATCTCGTTTAATTATACACAGACCACATACTGAAATCATTCTTGGTAGCTGATGCTTTATGAAACCTCAGTAAATAATAAAACTAATGAAACAAAATGAAGTAACAAAGAAGTTAATTAATTAAAACAATATTAAACTATGTATAAAATCTAAGGAGTGAAATCATATAGTTAATAAAGTTTACCTATAGAAATATGTTAAATAAAAAAAAGAAATACGTTGAATAGTTTAACTGAAAGTAATGACTAAAATTGGTTATTCAGTGATTGTTTCAATGATTAAAAAATTATAATGTACTACCATTTTGTAAGTATGTAAATATAAATAAGAATAAGAATAAAAAATATTCAAAAATAATAAATAAATAAATATCTGAAAATACATAAGTTTTTCTCTGCCCGCTAAACACCGAGAATTTCCACCTTCATTGTTAATCATAATTCATACTTGTCATTTGTAATTCCAGTCTCTCATTTTATTTTTAATATGAATGAAATGCATTTTAAATTATCAGGATTCAGTTACTTATGAGAAGTATTTAGTTTCCAATAAAATATTTAAATAAGGGTATTGGGGTGCCTGGATGGCTCAGTGGTTAAGCCTCTGCCTTCAGCTCAGGTCATGAACTTGGAGTCCTGGGATTGAGCCCCGCATTGGGCTGCCTGCTCAGTGGGAAGCCTGCTTCTCCTTCTCCCTCCTGCTGCTTGTGTTCCCTCTCTGGCTGTGTTTCTCTTTGTCAAATAAACAAAATCTTTAAAAAGAATATTTAAATAAGTGTATTAAAGGAATTATGATATTATTACTGGATCTAAATAAGAGTCAATGAGAATACCAACAACAAAAAGGATGGAACAAATGTAGTGCAGCAATAGAAATTTTCATAGATTTTCCACAGTCAATAGTACAACTTATAGAAATCTTCCTGTAGAAATCTGCAACATTATTCATTATTTTGTAGTGACTCTCAAACCACTGTTAGTTATAAAAGTCTAATATTAGACTACTTGTCCCTAAGAGCTGTACCATCACTGCTTTAAGCATTACCTCTCCATCCTTTATGCCTAGTAATGACATGGAAAAACTAGGAAGGTAGGAAGTAGTTCTCAATTCTCACAGGCAAGTAGACGACTGCCAAAGTAATAATGGGAACCTATAACTTCTGTATCTTCAAAGATTTTTTCTGGGGTGCCTGGGTAGCAGATGGTTAAGCATCTGCCTTTGGCTCAGGTCATGATCTCCAGGTCCTGGGATCAAACCCCCATATGGGCCTTCCTACTCAGGGAGAGCCTGCTTCTCCCTCTGCCTGCCACTCCCCCTGCTTGTGCTCTCTCTGTCCCTTTATCAAGTGGTTGCCTTTCAGTTAGTACATAGATCACTGACTGGTAAGTGTAATCTCTGATATTCTCCCAACTTGATTCAGTACTATTTACAGCTTTATTTACAGCTTGGAACAGTGTTTTCTCTTACTTTCTATGATTGATCTTTAGTACTACAAAGGTTCCACCTTTTTTCTACCTAAAATGTACCCTGCAGTTGTCTCTGATGAGTGAAACTGATTCTTTTCTGCTAGGACTGTCAGTAATAAACGATGTGATATGGTGGATGTCCTACAAAGAGAAGAAAAAATAACACAAAACAAAAACAAAGGAGAAAAGAGAGAAATAACAAATGCAAGAAAGGAAAGGAAGAAAAAAAAAGCTAATGAGTTTTGAATCGACTCTATTAGAAATGATCATGACTGCTTGTATAAAGGGATAAAAGATTGTTATAAGATGGTCTATTAAAATGCCAGGAAATTTCTCAGTAGTTTAAATACTCTTAAATTTTTAAATGCTATACTAGCTAGCAGAGCTGTAGTAGATTGAATTAAGCTTCATTATTGATTCCCCAAGACTCTGTTGGTGTGTTGCCCATTTAAACACATTATCAGATACTTAAAGAGTAATTTATAATGCTTTGAAGAACATTTACTTCATTTAAAATAGCTAATAACATCATTCAAATGAGAGAAGGTGTCAGGACTTAATAAATGAAAATGCTGGATGCAGACATAATGTCCATTAGAAAAGAAGCCAAACAGATTTTTATAACATCTTGAATAAAATATTTTAAATATAAAACTCTTTTAATAATTGAACTGCATCCTAAACTATAATTATGAAGAGTCAATTAAATAATTATGGTTAAGGATATCCATGACATTATAGAGATATACTAGAAAACAGTCTTGTAACTGTAAGATTTGAACTTATCTGTAACTCTAAAGTGGCTTTTTGTTTGAATAGACATTTTAATTTGTTTACTGAAATTTTTATATTTGAATACTAAAATTACATGTAAATTTCCAGCTCCTTGCAAAAATGTCTCATTAGCAAACTTCCCTGTATGGTATTTTACAGAATACAATGTCTAGTCAGAAATTCAATGAAAATTTTTAAAGAGGAGAAACATTCATGTGAGTTCATATACATATTAATATATTACTTATTCTGAGTCTTAATGTGAGGCTTTAGCAAAACTTCCTCCTTCTCTAACTTTTTAAATTTGTATTATGTAAAAATAAATAAAGTCTGTGGTAAATTTTATATACAAAATCTTAGTCTATACTCATATTTCATTGGCTAAGTCTTATGACTTAATCATTAAGAGGCCTGACTTTTTCAGTATAAATATGTTACTATGTAGCTTCATCAGAGCCTAGTATTTAATGGGAAAAATGAACTGTCAGTGTTAAACATTACTTTGGTGTTTTGTCTCTATGTTTTTAACATATGAGCCAACCGCAACACAGTTACAATCAATAATTTGCTTGGGGTCAAAGCCAACTAATTTAGATTCCATCATGTAGAATGTTATATTACACCAGTGAAGCATAATGAATAATTGCTAACTTATATATGTTACCAGTCAAAAACACATAAACAATTTCTGTTATGTTTCCATAGTAAACTAATGAAACTTTTCTGTTTGTGTTCAGTTGGTGCTCAAACTAATTTTCCAGTTAGTCCAACATTTTAAGTTTAAGGCAATTAGAGTGCAAAATATATATAACTGCAGGGCGCCTGGGTGGCTCAGTTGGTTAAGCGACTGTCTTCGGCTCAGATCATGATCCTGGAGACCCGGGATCAAGTCCTACATTGGGCTCCCTGCTCAGCGGGAAGCTTGCTTCTCCCTCTCTCACTCCCCCTGCTTGTGTTCCCTCTCTGGCTGTGTTTCTCTCTGTCAAATAAATAAATAAAATCTAAAAAAAAAAAAAAAACTAAAAAGAATGACAACTGCAACAAAAACCACATTGCTACATTGCAATTAATTAAATTCCAAGTATTATTTTGATTCTACCAATTTCCCACTACTATCCTTTTCTTGTAGGATCCAATCCAGTATGCCATCTAATCATCGTGTCTTCTTCATGTTTGTGGTCTGTGATAGTTGCTTTGGCTGCTCTTGTTGTCATGATGATGTTTAGGTATTTGTAGAATGTTACTCAATTTGTGTTTTCTAATTTTTTTTTATGACTAGATTTGGATTAGGTATGGAATTGGAGAAGGTAAACAGGCCAAAGAGGTTAAGCGCTATGCTCATCTTATTCCATCCTTTATCAATAGCAATGTCACCTTGTTCCCTTAGTTAATTCAGCGTTTGCCAGTTTTCAACGTTGCATAGGTAAAGATACCGTTTTGTTTTTCCCTTTCTACTCTATTCTTTTTAGCAATTTGTTAAGTCCAGCCCATACACAAGGGGAAGTGATTAAGTTCTAACTCTTTTTTTTTTTTTTAAAGATTTCATTTATTTGACAGAGAGAAACACAGCCAGAGAGCGAACACAAGCAAGGGGAGTGAGAGAGGGAGAAGCAGGCTTCCGCCAAGCAGTGAGCCCGATGTGGGACTCGATCCTGGGTCTCTGGGATCATGACCTGAGCCAAAGGCAGTCGCTTAACCAACTGAGCCACCCAGGTGCCCTAAGTTCTAACTCTTAAAGAAGAGAGTAACTATGTATTTGGGATCCTTCTCTAAGGAAGATCTATCTATTCTTCATTTATTTATTCAGTATTTATATTTTATTATGTATCTCACTTGTGTATATTTTTATATTTTATATTGTATATAATTTATTTTAATTGCTATTTGTCTGATATTGTTTTTCCATTGAGTCATCTGTAATCATCATAGTTGAACATTTAAAAATTATTTCACAATTTGTCTTTTAAATTATGAGATAGCATGTTTAATATTATTGAGACCCTGACATATTGTAGTTTACGTCAATGTATTTTTCATTTCTCTTAATCACCCTTGTATATTAGCTTACCTAATAAATAAGTTAAACATACTGTTTCTATTCTTTTAATGACTACACTAAAATAATTATAACAAGCATATTTGGTGCATTCCAGATTAATTATTATATTGCTTTATTAGTAATTAATTGCTTACATGTACCTGCAATTTGTAAGAAATTCCACTGATATAGATTATAAGATAAACTCTTTTTTTTTCTTTTTCTTTCTGCACTTTTAAAAAGTCTGCCTTGCACAGTATTTGATGATAAAGCTATGATTCAGAACTTTTACTTGGCTCTCTGTCTTCAAGTTGATCCCTATTTTTGATTTTCAGTGGTTTATTAAATGTTCAGGTATGTTTTTATTTGCATAAATCCTTTTTGGGGTGCTGAGGTCATAGGACATGTACTTTGCTGTCTTTTACTAATTTGGGAAAATTCTCAGACATTATTTCTTCAAGTAATTTTTTTTGCATCTTTTTCTTTTTTCCTTACTCATTTTAATTTACACGGGTTAGTCCATTTGACCTTGTTCAACAGCTATTAGATGCGCTTTCATTGTTCTTGCTGTTTGCTTGTTTTGTTTTATCCTGTTTTCCTTTGCATTTCAGTTTGGATAAATTCTAGTGTCTTTCAATGATTTTTTCCTGCCACAGCAAGTTTGCTAATTAGTTTGTAGAAAGAGCTCTTCATCTTTAATAATGTCCCTTTCCGGGGCACCTGGGTAGCTCAGTTGGTTAAGCGACTGCCTTCGGCTCAGGTCATGATCCTGGAGACCCATGATCGAGTCCCACATCAGGCTCCCTGCTCGGCGGGAAGCCTGCTTCTCCCTCTCTCACTCCCCCTGCTTGTGTTTCCTCTCTGGCTGTGTTTCTCTCTGTCAAATAAATACAATCTTTAAAAAAAAAAATAATGTCCCTTTCCTCTACCATTTACATTTTTCTTTTTAAAAATATGTTTTTCTATCTTTCTTATAAATTCCTCATATATTTATACATGCCATCCATCTTTTCCACTAGAGCTTCTCACATATTTACCAATCATTTCATAATTCTTGTCAGGTATTTCCAACATCTAAATAATCTCTGTACCTGTTCTGTTGCTTGCTTTGTCTCCAGTTAAGGAATATTTTCCTCGCTTGCTTTTTTGTGTGTCTCACCATTTTTGATTCAGTGATGGACAGTGTGCATGAAAAACAGTTGAGATGGAAGTAAACAGTATTTATGCTCCAAATGGGCATATCTTATCTTCTGTCATACTATTACTGTGGGGGATTGAGTCAATCTAGTAAGGATGCTGAGCTGCTTTGAATTTCAGTGTAGCTATAATTATCTTTAACACACACTCACTTCAAATTTTTTTCCAACTGTGTACACCTGCTACCACGTGGTTAGTTTGAGACCTAGTATAAAAATGATTTTTGCAGCACTTATGCTCTCCCTCCTTCACTAGTGTGTTCTTTATTGTTACTCAATGTGATTCTTTCAAGGGAGGTAGACAAAAGATGAATAAGATTCATAAGACTACTGTAACAGAGTACCACAAACTGAGTGGCTTAAAAGAAAAACTCTAATTTTATTATAGTACTGAAAGCTAGAAGTCTGAAATCAAAGTGTCAGCAGAGTCATGATTTCTATAAGCTTCTCTGGAAGAATCTGTTACATGCTTTTCTCTTAGTTTTTAATAATTTTTTTTTAAAGATTTAATTTATTTGACAGAGAGAAACACAGCCAGAGAGGGAACACAAGCAGGGGGAGTGAAAGAGGGAGAAGCAGGCTTCCCACCAAGCAGGGAGCCCGATGTGGAACTCAATCCTGGGTCGCTGGGATAATGACCTGAGCCGAAGGCAGTCGCTTAACCAACTGAGCCACTCAGGCGCCCCATCTCTTAGTTTCTGATGTTGCCAGCAATCCTAGACATTTCTCTGCTCGTATATGCATCACTTCAATCTCTGCCTCCCATTACCTTGCAGCATACTGCCTCTGTGTCTCTTTTCTTTTCTCTTCTTCCTCTGAGGATACCAGTCTTGTTGGATTAGGGTCTTCCCCAATGGCCTCCCTCCTAACGTGATTACATCTATACAGATCCACTCTCCAAAACAGGTCACATTCCCAGGCATTGGAAAAAGGGTTTAGGATTTCAGCATAGCTTTTGGTAGACACAATCCAGTCCATAACAAGAGTTTCTCAGCCCTTCTTCACCAGCCTATTTTAGGAAAGGGATGTGTGTCTGGTTTTTGATATGGAACTTTGTCAGCTTTATTGCCCACCCTGCATAGTGTGTGCTCTGCCTTGTATTTCATGGGGTCTTAAGCAGGGCAGAGTTTTATGACCCACCCCAATAGTAGCAAACATCCTAATGCCATAGCAGGATCCTGGCCCTTCACAGGTTTTCTTGTGCTTGTGCCTAGCCTTTCTTGTACCAGTCCCTCAACTGCAATGGCTGGGCCTTGTAGCAGCTTCAAGCTCTTGATTAACTTGTGAAAAGGGGATGGAAAGTGGGTAGGTTTCTTGCATTTGAGCCAATGAGTGGAGGGGGAGCCCTCCTAGGTCTTCCTTATCTCTTTCTCATGAGCACTGCATGGAGGCTCATGGAAAATAGTTAGTGATTGATTCTGGACTTATGTCTGGGGTTTAAGAAGTTCTAAATCTTCCCAGTATCCCATATTCAACTTTTAGGAATTTGTTCCAGTTTTAGCTGTTTCCTTCCTACCAGTCTTTGGAGATTACTCATTTTTTCTTCTCCTGATGGTGAAACTCTGTGTCCCATATCTGGAACTTAGTTCAGTAGTTGTCCTGTGATCTCAGCTCTCCAAAACACTCAATTTTGAAAGCTATGGTTCTGTGAAGTAAGTATACAGCCTTTTATAACTGTTGAAATGGGAACAATGTTCCCTGTGGGTTTCTGTATCTAACTGGAGGCAGAATATTATATACGCACAGCTGAACATCAGTTTTGTTCTCATAGTCCTGTTTGAGTTTCATTTATTATTTCTGGTCAATTTTCTACTTCCTGAAATAGAAATTTCTTTCTGTTTGTAAATATATAAATTCTATAGATGTTATATACAGAAATATAAATATATATTTATAGAAATACATAAATAGAAAAATCTTTCCTATCGCAGAACCTGATATCAGTCAAATTATTTCTTTGTGAATAATTTGTTTCTTAGCTGAAGAAACGTTTGCTCTCACATTTATCACTTGATATTCTAAATTTACTAAGAAATATTTGTCTTATTTGCATGGTTAAAACAAAAATTTCACAGATTAGGTGGCTTATAAACAAAGAAAAATTACTTCTCACACATCTGAAGATTCAAAGTTAAATCATTGGCAGATTCAGTGTCTATTCATGGTTTACTTTCTGGTCCACAGATAGGTTTCTGCTGTGTTCTCACATGTCAGAAGTGAGTGAGAAGCCCTCCAGAGTCCCTTTTCTGAGGACACTAATTCCATTCATGCGGTTCTCTGCCCTCGTGACTTAAACACCTCCAAATATCATCACATAAGGGAATAGGTTCCACTATATGAATTTGTGGGGGGATATAAATATTCAGTTTACATTCTAGGGGGACACAAACATACAGTTCCACTATATGAATTTCAGGGGGACACACACATCTATGTTTGAGATATTTTTTGTTATTCTGTTTGAGAACCAATATGATACTTATAAAGATTCATGACTTACAGTAATTTTGGAAATTACTCAGCCTTTTTATTTTGAATATGTGTCTCCCCATTTTCCTTCATTGTTATATATACATATAATTTATTTATTTGAGAGAGAGAGTGCAGGAGAGAGAGCAAGCACAAGCACAGGACAGGGGTAGAGGCAGAGGGAGAAGCAAACTCTCTGCTGAGCAGAGAGCCCCATGTAGGACTTGATCCCAGGACTCTGGAATCATGACCTAAGCCAAAGGCAACTGAATGAACCACCCAGGAGCCCCTTTCATTGCTATTTCTGAAAATTTTGTGGACATCTTTTATAAGTTTTAATTCTATCCTTCATTTTTTAACTTCCTTTATCCATTTAAATTTGCTAATTTTCCATGTCTGTCATTGTTTCCAGAATAAATACACTTGGTTCTTTTTAAATTATTCTGTTATTATTTTTATGCTTGGTGAATTTTGATACCTGTGATTATTTAAGCTTATTTATGGCTTCTGACTATGATTTTATTAACTGAGATTCTTTGGTGTCTTGTTCTAATGTTTATGATTACTGCTGAGGCTTGCTTGTGATGGATCATTTCTTTACATGTTTTGTAACTTTGAAATGTGATTTCATATTACTTAAGGCTTTGCCAGGGGAATCCTGTCTGGATAAGAATGAGAGAGTGTCCTTCCAGATTTATGTTTGCTTATTACCAGGCACCCTTGGGGCATGAGTTACAAGAGATTAGTTTTATATTACAGTTTTTCCTCAGATATCCTAGAGTAGGTAGATAACACAATTTAAAAAACAAGCCTGTAGATACACACACACACACACACACACACACACACACACACATATATATATATATATTTGATTTTTAAAAAAATAGTAACTAAAACTATGGTTTTCCTTTAAAAAAAAGGACTATCACAGACATTATTCATCCAATAACTTTGTATGGAGCAATGACTAACACTCACATTAGGCTCCAATATAAATAATGAAATAATAATATTAGAGGATTTGTCTTTGGGCAATTTATCTATAAGTAGTCAAAAAAATAAAACAAGTACCTAATAGCTACAATCAAGGCTGTGAGTAAGATGCCATTGTAAAGGAGGATTCTCAAAATGAAGAGGGATTTCATTTTTCCATTTAACTTTCTTTATTCTTTCCAATTTTACAGAATTGAGAATTCCTACATGCCTAATGTGTTTCCTCTATCACATTTTTCCACATTTTAGCCTTTAGACCAGCCTTCTAACAGGATTTCACAGCTCATAATATACATACAAAACTGTACATAGATATAAAAGTTTAGAGAAATAAATTGCATGGAATCATGAGAACTGAAAGTTGACTAAACACAAGAATTACCATTGAGTCACAGTGACCTCTAACCTGGACACACTGATCTCTCTTTAACTAATAGCCCCTCACACAGAGCAGAGTCTTTCTAAACAAAGATGTTTATATATTATACTAGTTGTATGTAAATTATAGGTGTACACAATACATTAGTTTTGGAGTGAAGATTGAATTTGGCCTCTTTCATTGTGGACTTATATACCTGAGAGATGTCTATAAGAAGCAAATATTAGCTGATTCTGAATGGGTAATTCAATATCTGTTCCATAAATAAGTTAAGTCATCCTGGTAGGAATATACTTAGAAACTACCGAGACCCCAATTGATTGGTCTGCATTTTGCATATCACTTCTCTTACAGGGTTGCTGGAAGCTTATTAAGACTTCAATGTTCGGGGCACCTGGGTGACTCAGTTGGTTAAGTGACTGCCTTTGGCTCAGGTCATGATCCTGGAGAACCCGGGATCAAGTCCCACATCGGGCCTCCTGCTTGGCGGGAAGCCTGCTTCTCCCTCTCTCACTCCCCCTGCTTGTGTTCCCTCTCTCGCTGTGTTTCTCTCTGTCAAATAAATAAAATCTTTAAAAAAAAAAAAAAAAAAAACAGCTTTAAAAAAAAAAAAAGACTTCAATGTTCAAGGAATTTTCCTAATGCTGATAAACTAAGTTGGCAGTTTCCAAAAGGAAGTCTCTTATAAAATTCTGGTAGATTAAGTTGTCCCCCAAATAAGGAATTGTTCCAGTAAAACCTGAGGTTTTTGGTTGTTTGAATCTGAGTGTGGGCCATTTCTAGGACACGGAGAAGTATATACCATGGGCATTAATTTAATAATAATAAGCTCCAAAATTCTGTACAGGTATTGTTTGAATTTTCTTTAATCACAAAGATGTTAAAATTGAAAACATCTACCCTTGGAATTTCCTATTCCTATTTACTGGTTATTTTTCTCTATACTTTTCACTACTTATTTATTGTTTCTTGTCTACCACTAGAATAAAATCTCCATGAAAATAGAAGTTTTCATCTTTTTTGTTCACTGTGCACATAGAAGGCTCCAAAGCCCACCATCATTTAATTAACTTAGCACTTATCTCAATTCACTTTCACCAACAATGAGTAAGTCTGATTATTCCACCTGGAATCAGACCTTCACAACTCAGGCATCAGGCAAAGGGCTGTATGAAATATAGGATTCCTATAAGAATAAGATATGAAGCAGAAGGAAATGGAAAGTATCTGAGTACTACTCTGCAAAATAACTTCTATCTCTTTCAAAAAAGAAAGAGGTAATCAGGGAGATTGGGAAACGTGTTTAAGGACACAAAACAATCTGATAGAAAATGAACATGGGGATGCCTGGGTGGCTCAGTTGGTTAAGCGATTGCCTTTGGCTCAGGTCACGATCCCAGAGACGTGGGATCAAGTCCCACATCAGGCTCCCTGCTTGGCGGGAAGCCTGCTTCTCCCTCTCTCACTACCCCTGCTTGTGTTCCCTCTCTGGCTGTGTTTCTCTCTGTCAAATAAATAAAATCTTTAAAAAAAAAAAAAAAAGAAAGAAAAAAAGAAAATGAACATGATGCTAAATTCTCAAATTTAGTATTTTACTTAACAACCATGACACCAGACTAACTCAAATTTCCCCAAAGAACACTGCACTTCATTTGAGATCATGCATGTCACCACACTTTGGCCAGAATTAAATATCACCATTCAGGGAGACTAGGCCCAAGAGAAACAGCTAGAATTTTTACTATACATTCCAGATTAGATAAGATTCATTGGATTCATTTTTTTTTGACAAGTAAAATGATCCAGTTTATAAAGAAAGTCGCAAAATATGATTAAATTAAAACAAATGCATTGGAAATCCTATCTTCCAGAGATGTTTTCCATTTTTTTTTACTTTTATTAATCTAGATAAAATTTTATTAAAACTATAACTAATCAGGAAACTGATTACTTGGTATCCTAAATCTCTTCTCATATATAATACAATAAATTTTAGATATAATGACTGTCAGAGAGACAAATATTTATTTAGAGAAAAACACAAAGTTTTCAATATTTCAAATACATTTCAGAGTTAATTATTCATATCAATTATTATATATATTATGTCAAGGTATAAATTATTTCAGAAAATAGGCAAAAAATTCAGTAGGCCTGGATTATTTGGCAATATAATAAAATATTCAATATATGCCACAAAATATAAACTTTTTGGAAAAATATTTAATATTTGTAATTTTCACAAATTTGAACTGAAGTAGACTAAGTTTAGCAGTTCAATGACATTTTAAAGTTAAGGGATTGCTCTTTGTCCTTCTTAACCTGGTGGACAATATTTTTAACCCACCACTATTCTGGCCATATGCATAAAATCTTTGTCAGAAACTATGAATAATCAATAATCCTTGGTGAATAGTTGATGAGATATAAGAAACAAAGAGTTGTACTCAGTTGGGTTAAGAAAAAAACATATATTCAAAAATAATCTATACAGATGTGCCAATTTTATCTTTTGCTTGCTGTTGTAATTCTATATCCTCTGCATTTGAGACAATATTCTACTTGATGAATGAAGGTAAACTGTTATAGAAATAATGAGTATCTGAAACATTTAAGTCTTTAGGATATCCTGAAGTTTCTTTGCACCCACTATCCTAGGTTTAGGACCACTAAACTACATATTCTGCTAAAGAGTGAATACATTTTGAGAATCTCAATCTACAACTTTGAATATGTAAGAAACAAGAGTGCTTTGGGGCGCCTGGATGGCTCAGTTGGTTGGGCGACTGCCTTCAGCTCAGGTCATGATCCTGGAGACCCAGGATCGAGTCCCACATCGGGCTCCCTGCTCGGTGGGAAGCCTGCTTCTCCCTCTCTCACTCCCCCTGCTTGTGTCCCATCTCTGGCTGTGTCAGAGGCAGTAGTGAAGTTCCAGCTTGCTGAATTTTGCCTGTGGTCAAGTGAAGATAGAACAGGGTTGTTTTGGGCGCCTGGGTGGCTCAGTTGGTTGGGCGACTGCCTTCGGCTCAGGTCATGATGCCTGAGACCCCAGATGGAGCCCCACATCAGGCTTCCTGCTGGGCGGGAAGCCTGCTTTTCCCTGTCTCACTCCCCCTGCCTGTGTTCCCTCTCTGGCTGTGTTTCTCTCTGTCAAATAAATTAAAAAATCTAAAAAAAAAAAAAAGAACAGGGTTGTTTTGTGTTCCAAACATAAACACAGCAGTAATTCCTGTCATCAGTTGCTATTTGGATGTGTGTATGATCTTCCTCTGAAAACTCAAAACAATTTTTTCTTGCTAGCTTTAATCATTTTTATGCATCAACATTTAGAATATCAACAATGGCAAACCAGAAGTTCATGTGATCTATTTATATTGTGACTGTTTAAATTCCCCTCCTCCCCAAATCCATACCTTTGGAAATAAGATTAAGTGGTTACCTTAGAGGCTGAACAGTACATTAAAGAGCCCAAGAGATTTCTGTGTGCAGGTACTAATTCATTCCTTAATCTAGGTCTAGAAACAAAGAGGCGTTCAGGTAGAGAACATTCGCTTTTGTCTGTGAGATTATGTTCTCTTCACTTCTCTGTATGTGTATTTTATTTCACTAATAAGTTTATCCAAAATATAACCATGATTTTTGCAGCTATTTTCTAAAACAAAAGTCAAAGGAGTGCAGAAAATTAGATTTCTTATTCATGTTAGACCATTCTGGGATATTTTAATAATATAGAAGCAATAAGACTGATGCAAGATAAAATGATATGGACAATACAATATTAAATGTCAACTGAACTGCTGCATTATCCTCTTTTTAATTTTTAAAAAGGCTAAGCCTGTCATGAAAATAACCAGTGCTTAAGAATAACTTTATAATTTATGACCTTGGCAACATTATTTTCTGATAAATCTTCCTTAAAAGAGGAACTTGCAACTCTTATATGGAAGATTTATCAGTCAATAATGATAAATATTACATATAATTAATATATAATTATATATACATTATTATACATAGATATATAATTTTATGGCATATAATTATAATTAGATACACAACTATATAAATTACTATAAGTAACCAGAATAATCTATCATTTTTATTACATGTTGACAGCCCAATTTTTTTTTTAGATTATTTATTTATATGACAGAGAGAAAGAGAGAGAGAATAAGCAAGGGGAGTGGCAGAGGCAGAGGGGGAAACAGGCTCCCCACTGAGCAGGGAGCCAAAGCCAGTCTTGATCCCAGGACCCTGGAATCATGACCTCACCTGGAGGCAGACACTTAACGACTGAGCCACCCAGGTACCCCAACAGCCAAATTTTAAAGATTCTGTTTTCTTCAATATTGACATATCTCTTATATTATCTATGATTTAGTATAATGTTATTTTTGAAGTCTATTTATAAAAAAATGAAGTCTATTTATGTGACAAAACTAAGTCCCCATACTCAGTGTACTTAAAAATATTAGGGGTGTCTGGGTGGCTCAGTTGGTTAAGTGACTGCCTTCGGCTCAGGTAATGATCCTGGAGACCTGGAATCGAGCCCCATATCGGGCTCCCTGCTCGGCGGAAAGCCTGTTTCTCCCTCTCTCAGTCTCCTTGCTTGTGTTCCCTCTCTGGCTGTGTTTCTCTCTGTCAAATAAATAAATAAAATGTTTTAAAAAAATATTAAGCTAATTATTTTAACGATACTGAATTAACTGGGTGATAAACATATCTCTATGTTTATAATGTGAGAAAAATAAAAATGCACAGAAGTTAGGAAACGTGTGTAGTTCCATTATAATATAAAAGAGCAATCCAGTGGCTTTGCATCCTGTAATAATTTCTCAGTGATCATGAGATCGTTGATCAATAGTATGAACCTTTTAAAAGTAGAACCAACTCTTCCTAGAGGAGCTTGTAGACAGAAATATCAGGAATTCCTACCTGCTGAGAGAAAAAAAAAAAAACACATATTCTCTATTCCTGCATTTTATTTCTTTCTTGCCTAAAATACAAATTTTTTGTTAAGATTTCATTTATTTATTTGACAGAGAGACAGAGAGATAGAGAGAGAGGGAACACAAGCAGGGGGAGTGGGAAAGGAAGAAGTAGGCTTCTGGCTGAACAGGGAGCCCAATTTGGGGCTTGACCCCAGGACCCTGGGATCATGACCTGAGCGGAAAGCAGACGCTTATGGGACAGACCCTAAAATAGGGACGCCCCTAAAATACACTTTTATTTTTTTCCCCTAACTTAAATCCCACAATTACCTGTCTAAACAAAACCCCTCTGAGGTAGCACTCAGCAGGTGGACATCACAATGCAAACTGCTTACCACCATTTTCGCCAACCATTGCAGAAGAGCAAAATCATTGAAGTGAAGCGGGATTTCGACCAAATGTTTAAATTGTTTAGTGACAGAGCTGGATTCGGTGGCATTATCAGCCACTGAAAACCTGCTTCCCGATTTGTTTGCTGTGTCATTGGGCACATGTGCGGCCGCTTTAAACTTCCCCTTGGGTGAATAAGCAGGCTCCACCGCCGCAGTCACTGCCGAGCCCTCTGCAGAGCCTTTCCGGAGTCCACATACAGAATGCCAGGAAACGGGACTGGATTGGAATTAGAAGCTTGAATTCTCTACCCCAAGAAATAAACAGTACATAGCCTCGAAGTTTCTCCTCTTCATTAAAAAATACAGATGAAATTTAGCTGCCGGAGCATTGCTCAATCCCCCACCATTTAAACGAGTTCATACTG
Organism: Spilogale gracilis; assembly: GCA_004023965.1. Classification (NCBI taxonomy): domain Eukaryota; kingdom Metazoa; phylum Chordata; class Mammalia; order Carnivora; family Mephitidae; genus Spilogale; species Spilogale gracilis. The sequence continues at coordinate 160,164 of PITA01001065.1, read as the reverse complement.
TGTAAATATTGTGATCTTAATAAATAAATACTGAAGCACAGCTGGCGCGGGCAAGATATCCTGTTTGGTTGCTGCGGCCCTGTTATCACCCTTGGGTGTTGCTAATTATTCTCACAATGGAGGCTGTGGCATAGGAGGGAAAAGGAATGCATAGGAAAGTCAACAGAGGTTGAAACAAAAATAAAACAGTGTTTGTTTCGGTCCACAGCAAGGGCACTCCACCCTTGTGAAAACTAGAGATACATGTAGCATAGGTCTGTAACTTGCTTTTCTCAACGAAAATGATTTAACACTATTTCTTTCAGCCCTTGATTGCATTTCAGCTGTTTAATATTCACACCGCTTATTTGTAAGGGCAAGAGGAAGTAATTGAAGTATTCAAAGGATAGCACCTCCAACCAGAATTTCTTAAATGAATGAGTTTACCAAGAGAAAAAAAAAAAATGTTTTTCCTCCTTCACTCCTATTCCAGTAGGTGTGTTAATGACCTCGCTTTTCAAATTGCACACAGAAGAAGTTCATTGTGTGTAACTGTCATGACTTAAGAAAGCAGATGCTCTTCAGACATATTGTCAAACAGAGAAGAAGCTCCATCTGAATTGCTACACTCTTTTTTGCAAATGCCAAGGTTAATTTTTAACTGTAGGCAGCAAGGTAGACTTGATGACCACAGCATTCTACTCAGGTGGAGCTGGTGCTGGCTCATCAAATTACTGCAGCCTCTCAAGTAATGTTTTCTGACTTTGAGCCCAATGGATAAGCAGAGAGAGTACTGCTGAAGTGCTTCTAGCATTATGTGCGCTGTTATATTAAAGAGTCTACTCTCATTTACTGCTCTTGGCATTTCATTACACGACAGGGAGGTGTGACTTCAACAAGTGAAAATTAAACCATAAGTACAAGTCAGATTCTCTGTCTGACTTATCCTCACATCCCTTCTCCCCTAGTTTTACTCTTGGCAACCCTTCTTTTCCAGCCTTTAACCCCCTCCTTTTCCCTCCTTCTGTTCAGATTTAGAGTCTAAAAGACGGTTTGGAGCCATCTGTTCTTGTGGCTCTCACGGGGACATCTCTGTCCCCTAAAATCTACTACAGGGTGTGAGACTGTTGGCAGTAGCATGCAGCTTTATTCAAAAAATGTTTCAACAAGAGGCAGTACATTCGGGGTCTTTCGAGTTTAAGGTAGACAAAGATTCACCACTTAATGAAACTGTAGGCAGTGGCTGTCAGGTAGATTATGTACAGAAGAAACTTGTGTTGTCTCATATTTTTCTTCTTGCCTAGATTATTTATCCAAACCCTTCTCCATCTTATTCTGTGTCCCAAATACATTTACAAACCAGATAATAAAGCTATTAATGTCTGGAACAGATCGCATTTATTTTGACTAATCCTATCTGAATGTTGTTTCTATAGTTGCCTTCTTGAGTCACTTTATTAGTAAAATGATATTCACTTCAATTAAAGAGAGAACACAATCAGCATCTTGCATAGTTCTTAGCATAACAAATATTGACTCTAGGGGCACAATTCCAAACAGCAATTATTCACTAGTGGAATGTGTGCACACACTAGGCACTGTACAACTTTCCAAGCTTTGGATAGCAACAGTCTAATTTCCTACAGTACTTGCTTTCAATAATAGCAACCAACTAAATCTCATCCTCGTAAATATATGACATCATTAGGACGAAAGTAGAAAGTATAATGTTCTAGTAGTTTGTATGATATATCTGTGTTTCCTTTGAACATTTGAAATACCCCATGGCATCCTCCTGTTTCCTTACACAGTTGAAGAAGGAAGGCCTTACAGAGTTGTTTGTTTGTTTAATATATTGGCTTTGATCAATCATATCAATTTTATGCTTCAGAATTATTTTTCAATTATTTTTCATATGAAAACAAGAAGTACACTCTGCCAACTGGGATTTTTAGTGGCTCTTGGTTTGTCAACAAACTTAGGACATTTTCCATGTTTTCCTTAGATTAAGTCATGTATATGAAGCCATATATCATCGTCTCCTATTTTATTACCTGTTGGTTGCTGATAAACGGCATGGACTCAGCCACAGTATGACATATAATGATTTGAGGCAAGTTATCATTCATGAGCTACAAAACTGAGTTATTATTATTATCCAAACCAAAGATAACACAAAATCCTTTATTAATTTGGTGGCTGGTACACTGTACTCTCAGCTAATTTTAATGAGTCAGAAACTATAACTCCTGTGACTTTATTTCTGTTCCTATTTGCTTCCTGGAATTAGAAACTGCAATGCACAAATGTAGCTCCCCAACGTCTCCTGGGGATCCCTCGCATCCTTGTTCCAAGATAGAACTGCAGGCTGGGAGCATTTTACAATCGTCATGAGTGACATGTGTTAGCTATCAAATACTATACTTCCGAGACATGGAGAACACTCCCTCGGGCCACTAATGTGTTTGGAATGGTTCATTAGTAAACACTATTCTCAGGTAAATGCACAGCAAAGCTGCTTTTTCCCCAATTCACTCATCCCAAAGGACTCTTCCCTAGCCATATAAATGGCAGGACCATGACAGCTTTATGCCAATTTTGTAGAAGATGATAATTTGCCTCCACATGGCCCCTTCAGAATGGTTGCACTCTAGTAGGAAAGTTTCCAAACTAACTTCACATATGAGGCTCAAGGTTATTTCATAGTATCAGAGTTTTGGGGTTTATCCCTATATTAAAAAGTCAGTTTCAAGTAAAAAAGACAATCATGGCAAAGTAAAATATTGTCTCATGAAAAATAATGAAAAAAATAGAACAAACACATCATTAACATTACCTCTGAATACATTTTCCCTAAATAATATGAAAAAACTTTTGTGTTTTTACATGCTAAATTATTTTTTCAGTATAGTTTGTTTTATTAAGATCATGAAGATTTCAATTGATGTTTTCATATTTTATAGATCTGTTCCCTAGATTTTATTCTTAAATATGTACCTCAGAGCAATAGTAATAGTTGATTTTCTAAACCATGGTCATAATCATCATCAGAGTTTTTATATGATCCCTGAAGGGCTTCTGGGTGTCTTTTAGTTTTGGCTCAGGTCAAGGTTATGATCTAATGGGTCATGAGATCAAGCCCCATGTGGAGCTCTACACTCAGTGGGGAATCTGCTTGAAGATTCTGTCCCTCTGCCCTTCACCCTACTTATGCATGTTCTCTCTCTCTCTTTAACAAATATATAAATAAATAAATCTTTTAAAAAATGATCCTAGACTGCAGTTTGAAAATTTTATTTAATTTTGAAGTAACTATGAAGAATATGACTATTCTTTTTTATCCAAGTCAAATTTTCATTCTAGAACAATCCATGTTATCATACATACGATCACACAGGGGTCATATCGCTTAGATCATAATGCATGTCTCACGTTACAGCTCCCATCATCCTCCCAAAACGAACAAAACAAAATAAAACAAAAAACAGGACTGTAAAACTGTATCCTTTCCATGTCCTTTATCACCAAGGTATACTTTCATATTTATGAAGATGTGGTATGTGTTTTTGAATAATCACGGTTCATATTTGACATCTTTTTTTGTATTTGCTCAGAATTGCATGACTTTCTATTCTCTTGAAAACTATGTGAAATTTTCGGGTTGCATAATGATTAGTCAAATTTCTTGTCAAATAATACTGTTCTCTATATATAGAAAGACAGAAAGATATAATAAAAAGGCAATGAAAACATTGTACAATAAGACAAAAATGATATACTACATGTATCATGGAGGAAAACATTCAGAAGGAAGAGATAAATGTTCAACTGAACTGTGTCAAGAAAGTTTCTGTGAAGGAACATGAAAAACACACAAAAAGGCAGAGAATAATAAAGAGGTGAATGGAGGAGAGTGAAGGGGGAGGAAGAATCAAAAGCTTTGTAAGTAAAATGATGGTGGCATGGAAACTGTTTTATTTGTTTATGGGACTTACAGAGTTTGTTATGACTAAGATTTAGGTTCACACAGTGGGTGTGTTTGTACATGAGTGTGAGGAAGAATGGGTGAAAATGAGTGGGTTCTTGCAAGAGAAAGCCTGGAGAGATTATCCAGGGCCAGGTCATTGAGGACTTTTTTTTTTAAATATTTTATTTATTTGACAGAGAGAAACACAGCCAGAGAGGGAACACAAGCAGAGGGACTGAGAGGGAGAAGCAGGCTTTCCGCCGAGCAGGGAGCCTAATGTGGGACTCGATCCCCGGTCTCCGGGATCATGACCTGAGCCTAAGGCAGTCGCTTAACCAACTGAGCCACCCATGCACCCCGCATTGAGGACTTTTAAATGAGTGAGGAATCTGATTACATTTAGGCTTTAGTTAATCACTCCAGTTGCTTTGTGCAGAATGGAAAGGAAGGCTGGGAATCTAGACAAAAAGTCCATTAGGAGATTAGTGAAGAGACTATTAAAACCATAGGATTCCCAGACATATTCCAGCTACGAACAGCTGCATGCTGGAGGCCAGGTTACTAACCTTTTCTAAACCTCATAAAGATGATAATAGAAAAACTTCCATATGATTGGAAGTTTAAATGAGATAATTCATAGACATTGATAAACTCAATAAATAGAACATAAGTGCCCAGCAAAGGAGAGATGATGGATTATTCTCATTTAGAAGTAGTTTATTTAAAATACGATGATTGGTTAAGTGTAGACAGTAAGAGATAAAAGAAGCTCTAGAACAGACATCAGGAGAACATGCTATGGGCCAAATCTGGCTATTTACCCATTTTTGTAAAGAACATTTTATGAGAACAGAGCCATGGTGATATATTTATACATTGTCTTTAGCTACTTTCTTATTACCAGAGTTGAGAAGTCACAATGGAGACCTTAGGACCTTCAAAGCTGAAAATATTTACTCTTCAGCCTTTACTAAAGCAGTTTGTGAAGAAGAAGAATTGGGGTTTATCATATTGGCAAATATTTTACAATTAGAAACCAGTGTTCTCAATGATGAGCTCTAGGATCAGCCCTCATGCCTCCTACAATGTCAACTTGCCCCTTGTCCCCTCCTGGCAAGTCTCCCTAGTCGCTTGAAGTCTCAAAAATACTTTTAGTTGTAGTTTTCCAGTCCGATTTCATAGAGAAAAAATTGCACTCTAGGCCTTCTAAGAAGGCCACTGTAACCAACCAACCAACCAACCAACCAACCAATCAAAAACCTCCACTGGCCAGTCTGATACCCTTAATTCTATCCCTGAAGAGGGCACAAGATACTGCCTTCAAATTTTAACTCAAATTAAAACAAAAGTGAATGTGCAAGCAGAGTAGGCACATTGTATACAGACTGCTGATTTGGCAATATTTATGACTCAGAGGTGGGAAGAAAGAAGAGGAAAGGGGAGAGAAAAGAAGTAGGGGGAGCAGGAAGGAATTATGGAAAGTGAGATAAGGATGTGGGAAAGAAAGGAAAAAGCTGTGGAAACATAATTAGAGATCTAAGAGAAGAGCAGAGAAAGGGCAAACATGGGAGCAGGGATATTTCAGTTTCCTTTGTTAAGATGGTCACTTCACAGCCACCAGAAATCCACAGTTGTTGGAGAAGAGGGAGCTGAAATCTATTTTGACTCACCTGGGAATAACTAGTATTTGCCTTTTCAAAGAGATTTTTAATGATCCAATTTATGTAGTGCTCAACTATGAAATTTTAGACCCCATGTCAGGAAAAATGGAGTCATCCTACCTTTCAGAATATCACATCCCTCACCAACATTTAAGTATGACTAATGCAATATGCCAACATCTTGTAATGAATAGTGCCAGTAATGATGAGGGAAGGTGGCATGATGGACTTTGGATTCACAGAAAGTTGAGGTCCACAACTTATCGGGTGTGTTACCATAAGCAGTTACTATAGTTCTCTAATCCTCAACATTTTTATATGTAAAATGAAGCTAGAAAGGCCTTACAGGCTGATTGTGAGAATAAAAAAAAAAAATCAGACCTCATATATAAAAAGGGTAGAGCTGTACGTCTAGCATGTAGTGTATGTTAAACAATTGAAGATTTTTCAATCATTGTTGTGATTATTGTCATTAAAAATAATGCCTCACTGCCAAGAGACATATATATTTTGAGTTTAGGGGGGAAAATATCAGAGTGTAGCTTTGGAACGGAAGTGACATGCATTGTTTTGTGTTCTGTTGCAATCAACATTACCCTCTCCATGCACATTTGCCCTCAAATCCATGAGCTTACATTTTTCTAAACCTAGTTGATACAAGAAATTATCAATTTTCTTATTTAAAAAAACTGATGGAGAAGTGGTCTATTTAGAATCTATAGTAAGTACACTGATGAGATATGTAATCTTAACGAGTAGAGTACACTGATGAGAAAAATAAGAGGTTCTGGTGCAAGGGAAGGATAGGAATTTGAGATGACCAGGAGAGTAGAATTCAATTTGCTCTCCAAGTTTTCCCATTTAAGCAGTCTGTGTGACTTCCTAGAAATTCACACCTCTATAGAGATACAGCAAATGGAAAAGTGTTAGTTTCCAAATCTGTCCCCCTCTGAGGAACTCTCCTGCTGGGCTTAAGCTGACTGTTCATTTTAGGCCTCATTTACTATTTAGTCTTTGGAGGTATTTTCAAAATGAACAATGGCAAAATTGCTTTAATTTTACTTGTTCTTAACCTATTCATGAATAAATAAAATTTTGGAAACCTGCAGGGCCCAGAAACAACATAAACACACTTTCAAAGACTGGGTTCAGGTTTCATTAAAAAATTTACCTGTTTAGAAATTTCATTCAGTAGAATGGTAGACCTATTTCCCAATGTCCCCATGTGCTATTTTATCACTGCAAAATATTAAAATCCATTAGTTCCACCTCACCAAATCCTTACTACATTACTAATCCTATTTTACTTAAGGCAAAATTTGATGTACCTGGAAATTGTGATTGTCCCAGAATTTTGGCAAGTTAGTCAAAGGAAGGAAATTAAAAATCGGAGTCCTTGATTCCCAGGTGGTTGATTAGTTCCTAAGGCAGTATTGTCTCTGTTAGAATCACTGTTCAATCTTAGAAACTTACTACTTAAAGAGCATAGAAAAATCCTACAAATAAAATTAATAGGGCAAGACTGAATAGGTTTTTGAGGGTAAAACATTTTGGGTCTACAGACAGTTATTGAGGCGAAGGTAGGACTAATTTAGTAGCTGTTTTACAAAAGGATACACTGAGGAATCTTACAAGGGCTATATTTTACAAAGCTACTCTAGGTGGTTTATAACAAGTTAGTTCACTTGAAAGGAGTATAAATGAAGGTAGGGTGCAGTTGTTTAAGAGTGGATTCAGTGGGCGCTTGGGTGGCTCAGTTGGTTAAGCGACTGCCTTCGGCTCAGGTCATGATCCCGGACACCAGGGATCGAGCCCCACATCGGGCTCCCTGCTTGGTGGGAAGCCTGCTTATCCCTCTCTCACTCTCCCTGTTTGTGTTCCCTCTCTGGCTGTGTTTCTCTCTGTCAAATAAATAAAATCTTTAAAAAAAAAAAAAGTGGATTCAGGCAGTGCCATATGACACTAAGTCATTAAAGACCAAAAGTGGGTCCACTCAGTTCTTGGTAGAAGTCACTAACACCACAAAACCTTGATTTGCTTTATAAAAATAACAGACAGTAGCAAAAAAAGACAGATATAATGAACAGCTAGCGGTTGTCAGTAAAGGGAAGAGCTAAACAACCATTATGTGTGGTAATAATTCGGAGCCCTGTTAGCCACAGTCACCCTGACAGTTGCTGGGCTGGGCTCCCTTAGGGCTGTTCCACAGTCTATTGCCAATTCCTAGCTACCAACAAAGCAAACGAAGTTTCTCTCCTCCAATCTCTCATTTTTACTGAAGTTGACTAATCTCAGAAAATGAGGAACTAAATATTCTCTGGTATGCTTGGGAAGTTTACTAATTTCTTTAGTGTCAGGGATTCAGAGTTTCAAGGCAGATTTTCTCCCTTGAGACCTCTATTGTAGAAAGGAAAAAAAAAAGCCCATATAAAACAAAAACAAAATAAACAAACAAAAAATAAGCAGCAGTTGTTTAATCTCCCTCTCTTGGTGCATAAACCAGTAGTTAGTTAGTTGGTTAGTTAGTTAGTTAACACACAGTGTAATATTGGTTTCTGGATTGGAATTTGATTATTCATCACTTACATACAACACCCAGTGTTCATCACAACAAGTGCCCTCCCTAAAATCCACCACCCATCTAGTCGACTTCCCACCAGCAACCCTCTGGTGGTTCTCTATTGTTAAGAGTCTCTTATGGCTTGTTTCCCTCTCCTTTTGTTGTTTTCCCCCTTCCCATATGCTCATCTCTTCTCTTTCCTAAATTCTACATATGAGGCCCATAATGTGGTATTTGTCTTTCTCTGACTTATTTCTCTTAGCATAATACACTCTAGCTCCATCCACGTCATTGTGAATGGCTAGATTTCATTTTTAATTTTTGATGACTGAGTAGTATTCCATTTTACATATCTCACATCTTCTTTACCCATTGATCAGTTGCTACAACCCATTATTTTATTTTATTATTTTATTTAATTTATTTTATTTTATTTTATTTTATTTTTTATTTTACTTAAAGAGTTTATTTATTTATTTGACAGAGAGAAACACAGCTAGAGAGGGAACACAAGCAAGCGGGGTGAGAGAGGGAGAAGCAGGTTTCCTGCCAAGCAGGAAGCCGGATGTGAGGCTCAATCCTGTAACCTGAGCTGAAGGCAGACACTTAATGATTGAGCCACCCAGGTGCCCCAACAACCCAGTATTTTATCTGAAAGATATTCTCGGGGGGGCTCCTGGGTGGCTCAGTTGGTTAAGCGACTACCTTCAGCTCAGGTCATGATCCCAGAGACCCGGGATTGAGCCCTGCATCAGGCTCCCTGCTTGGTGGGAAGCCTGCTTCTCCCTCTCTTAGTCCCTCTGCTTGTGTTCCCTCTCTAGCTGTGTTTCTCTCTGTCAAATAAATAAATAAAAATCTTTAAAAAAATATTTTTCTTGAGTTATATTTAGTTTTTTTAATTAATTTTTTTTTATTTTGAGGTAACTATAGATGCAAATGTAGTTGTAAAATATAAAAGACAAATCCCTTGTATCCTTTACTCATACTCTCCCAATGGTACAGTCTTGCAAAATTGCTTTTTAAAAATAAAATCAGGGGCTCCTGGGTGGCTCAGTTGGTTGGGCGACTGCCTTCGGCTCAGGTCATGATTCCGGAGACCCGGGATCAAGCCCCGCATCGGGCTCCCTGCTCTGCCGGAAGCCTGCTTCTCCCTCTCTCGCTCCCCCTGCTTGTGTTCCCTCTCTGACTGTGTTTCTCTCTGTCAAATAAATAAATAAAATCTTTAAAAAAATAAATAAATAAAATAAATAAATAAATAAAATCAGGTTATTGACGTTGATATAACTCACTGGTCTTATTAAGTTTCCTCAGTTTTCCTTGTGTTCATTTGTATATATGTAAATAGTTCTATACAGTTTTATCACGTGTGTATACACATGGATTTACCACTGTCAAGAGACAGACATGCTCCATCACTGTAAGTTTCCCTTTCATTAACCCTTTATAAGTTTTAAATTAAAATGAAAAGGAAGAAAAGTCTTCCTTCTTAAACATATGAAGTTTAAAAGTCAGACTAGATATATATTTAGGGGAAGTGAAATATAGACACACCTGCTTTTAAAGATGGAAATTTTAAAATATTTCTTGCTGGTTATTAGTCATACAGAGTGATCAAAAGACACTTTCAAAGCTATTTTATTTAGCAGTATTGTATTTACATACAATAAGATGCACATACTTGAACTCATACAATTCAATCATACAACCAAGATGTAGAACATATCCACCACTTAAGACAAATATTTACCTTATTTGTTTCAATTCAGGTTTGTTTTGTGTGTATTAGAACTTCCTATATACTGATTCACAAAGTATATACAGTTTGGTGTTGGACATCTGTAGCTCATCATAATCTTCTTGAGGTTAAAACCCATTGACATGTATAATTTATTTCTTTATATTGGTGAGAGGTATTCCATTATATTCATATGCCATAATTTTCTGTTTTTGTTTTTGCTTACTGCTTTTTGTTGTATTTAAATTCCACGTAGTTAATATATAATGTAATATTAGTTTCAGGTGTAGAATTTAGTGATTCAACACTTCCATACAACACCCTGTGCTCATTACACGTGCACTCCTTAATCCTCATCATCTATTTCACCCATCCCCCACCCCAAGCCTCTGTTCTCTGCAGTTAAGAGTCTGTTTCTTGGCTTGCCTCTCTTTCTCTCTCTTTTTATTTTCCTCTGCTTATTTGTTTTGTTTCTTAAATTCCACCTCTGAGTGAAATAGTATTTATATTTCTCTGACATATTTGTCTTAGCTTAACACTCTCTGGCTTCATCCATGTTGTTGCAAATGGTTAAGACTTCATTCTCTTTTATGGCTGAGTAATAGTCCACTCTATATAGACATCTTCTTATTTTGATGTAGTCCCAATGGTTTATTTTTTGGCTTTTGTTTCCCTTGTCTTGGGAGATATTATTTCCTGCTTTTTCAAAGATTCATTAGTCAAATAGTTGTGGATTCATTTCTGGGTATAATAAAAAGCTTCTGCACAGTGAAGGAAACCTTCAACAAAATAAAGAAATTGCTACAGTCAGTCTCAAAGAAGTTACTGCCTATAGAATTTTGATGGTTTCCTATCTCACATTTGGGTCCTTAATCCATGTTGATTTATTTTTGTGTATGGTATAAGACAGTGGCCCAGCTTCAATCTTTTCCATGGTGCTGTCCAGTTTTCCCAATACCATTTGTTGAAGAAATTTTATTTTTTCCATTAGATATTTGGTCTGCTGTATTAGAGATTAATTGATCATATAGTTGTGAGTTCATTTCTGTGTTTTCTATTCTGTTCTATTTATCTATGTGTCTATTTTTATGCCATTATCATACTGTCTTGATTACTGCAGGTTTATCATATAACTTGAAGTCTGGAATTCTGATGCCTCTTGCTTTGCTTTGCTTTTTTAAGGTTGCTTTGGTTACTTGGGTTTTTAATGGTTCTATACATATTTTAGAATTGTTTGTTCTAGTTCTGTGAAAAATGTTGGTATTTTGATGGTAACTGCATTCAATGTTTATTTATTTACAGTACTTGGCCATTATGTAAAAAAGTTGTCATAAACATTTATGCCCAAATGAGTGTGTGTGAGTCTCTGTGTGTGTGTGTGTGTGTGTGTGCACGCACATATATATTTTCACAGGGGTATAAATATTTAGAAATAATTGTCAGGAAGCACAGTAAATATGTGTATTACTTTTTTATGGCACTCCTACTAGTTTTGAATCAGAGTTCCAGACTCTGTATGTAGAGATCATATTTTTATTTTAATTTAAATCTCCCTGTTATTCATTTTTAGTATCTTTTTAGTGGCCTATTGGCCATTTGTGTTGTCTTCTTTTTGTAAAGTGTTTGTGTCATCTCCTTTTGTAATGTGTTTGCCCAAGTCTTTGTCTATTTTTAAATGGAGTTTTATATTTTCTTAATTTGAATTACAATATTTCTTCATATTATTGTGATATGACTTTTTCCATTGAAAAGAATCTTTAGGGGCACCTGGGTGGCTCAGTTGGTTAAGTGTCTTTCCCACTCCCCTTTCTCATGCTGTCCTTCTCTGTCAAATAAATAAAAACTTTAAAAAATGAAAAATAAATTTGTAAAAGATAATTTATTCTTAAAAGCCAAAATATACAAATGTATGAAATTTGTAACATATATAAAGTTTGTTAATAATAGTGCATCAGACGAGAGATGAAAATTAAAGTATATTGTTGTAAACACTTTACAATTTATGTAAAGAGGTATAAAGTTATTTGAAGCTAGACTGCACATTGTGTGATTCCATTTATATGAAATGTCTAGAAAAGAAATCTTACAGAGATAGAAACCAAATCATGTTTTTCTCCCACTAGAGGAGGAGGGTTGGAAAAAGAGATTGGCCATTCAGGTGATTAAAGGGTCTTTTGAAGACAAAGGAAATGTTCTAAAACAAGATTACAATGATATAAACTATTGATTAATATATTGGACTTGGGATGAATTGGCAGTTATTAGATTGTTCATATATATTTTGGTTCTTCTCCTTTTGAGCACATTATAGGGTTTTTCCCTAGCCCCTTGAGATTAAGTGTGACTTTGAAATTAAATGTGACTTTCACTAGCAAGGCATGTGCCCTCTTCAGGGGGAAGCTTTAAGAGCCAGTGCATGATTTACCATAGCCTTTCTCCATGCTCTAGCAACTGCTACACGGTAGCTGGCCACGTGGCTGAGGGAGGGGCCACAATTCACGTGGTAAAAGAGGCCACAGCTCCAGTTGATTCTCAATGAATAGGTAGTATCAACAAGAAATAAACTTTGTTAGAGGAATCCAGTGTTTCAATGTCCTTTGTTACTGCAGAGCTCTTCTCTTTGAATAATACAATTGATGTTTCATGAGTGTTCATCAGATGATGGAAAATTAACAAATGAATAAAAAAGCTAAAAATATTACCATTCATTTACTAGTCTGCCATAACAAAACACTCAAATTGAATGGCTTAAACAATAGAAATATATTCTTATAGTTCTAGATGTAAAAATTTTAGAACATGGTATCAGCAGCAGTTTCTGAGACCTATAAGGACAAATTTGGTCTTTTGGTGGTTCGGCAATCTGTGGTATTCCGTGGTGTGCGGAAGTATCACCCCAATCTCTTCTTTTATCTTCACCTGACATTCTCCCTGCATGCATGTCTGTCTCCAAGTTTCCCCTTTCTACGATGACACCAGTCATGTTGGACGTGGGACCCACCCTGCTCCAGTGTAACCTCGTCTTCGCTAATTACATATACTAAGACTCCCTTCTTCCTTCCTTCCTTCCTTTCTTCTTTCCTTCCTTCCTTTCTTCCTTCCTTCCTGTCTCTTTCTTTCTCTTTCTTTCTTTCTTTCTTTCTTTCTTTCTTTCTTTCTTTCTTTCTTCTTTCTTTTCTTCTTTATTTCTTTCTTTTCTTCTTTCTTTCCTTCCTTCCTTCCTTCCTTCCTTCCTTCACATTTTACTTGAGAAAGAAAGCATGAGAGACAATAGAGAGCACATGTCTGGAGGCAAGGGAGAGGGGCAGAGAGAGAAGCATGCTCCCCACTGAGCAGGCGGGCCTGGTGCTGGGCTGTCACACAAGGTCACATTCTGAGGTACCAGCAGTTAGGACTTCAAGTATAAATTTTGGGGGGACATAATTCAATCCATAGCAAAATTGATAGACATATGTAACCCAATAAAAATGAGCCTTTGTGAATCAAGAATTATGTTTAGTCCATTTGCTTTTTTTATTTCTTTCTCATAAGTAGCACTAAGTTTGTTTTGTAGTTTATAACTAATAAAAACAACATAACATAATACTGAATATATTTGGGGACTTGGATCTATTCTTGCTCAGGCATGACTGTATTAAGGGATTATACATGGATTATAAACTTTAAAGAGGTAGCATTTTGGTAACTTATGTGTCCTATAATTGTAGGTCAAAGGCTAGCTTTATAATGTCTGCATGCATGTTTTTGTAAAACTTCAGAAAAGTAGGACCTATGAGAGTTTGGGGACAGAGGAGTGGTTCTGTGCTGGAATATAGTCTCAGGGACACAGCCAGCTGTGGGCCTTGCACCTGTTCTTGCACAAAACCCCTCTGATTTTGGTCCAAGTGTGATGGGAGTGAGGGGAAATTTTAGAATTTGAATTTTAAATTGATGTGATTACAAGAGTGGAATGCTTTAATTTTTTTCAACTTTCATTTTTGTCTGTCAAAGGCAGGGTTTGAGAATTAGAGAGTTTGCCTGGGCAACACAGCTGAGCAGAATTCAAGAAGGGAACTAGAATGTAGGTTGATTAGCAGCACTGTGTCTAATGTGGGCTTATATTGTGTTGTTTTGAACAAGTTCAGAAGCTTCTAGAGAAACCATGGAGAGGTAATCAAAAGGTCTTGAGTCTACATATGTCAGGAACACTATGAAAAAACTCTAGGAGTGTAGCAACAAGCCCTGTGAAGTAGCATCCAAAGTCTGGGAAGTGCTTTTCTGATTGCCTGTATTTTCCCCCTGAAATGGGCAGTCACAGCTCTGACTCACTAAAGGCATTCCAATACTTACATGGGATTGACAGCCACCACAGGGTTCTGACATTAGGTTAATCTTTTTTTTTTTTTTTTTTCCCTCTACCATCTCTTTCCCTCCCCACTGTACTGTTCAAAGATAGCGGGTGTTGATCTAAAAAGGTCAGATTCTAGGCAGATTCTAGGACCCTAACTCTGCCTGTTTATATCAAGAGTCATTTTCAAAGAGGTTTAAAGCTCCAGATAACCACATAAAAGATGTGAGGAAGTCACTTATGAGATTAATTGGGGAAATCTTTCCAAACCCAAAGTCTACAGAAGTATGGTATCCTTTGGGGCCTCCACCCTTTCTTGTCAAATTGGCAGCCTGCCCCAGAGTGCTGAACTGGCCGAAGACAAGCAATTGACTGCAGGTCTGGGGCCAAATTACATTTCTTCTTGCCTCTGCTCACCCAGATCGTAGGCTACTGTCCAACACTCCACTCATCATACTGGTAGAAGCCAAATGCATACAATGGTTGTAGAAATTCCAGGAAAATAGATAAAGCAAGCTTTACAACTCTCATTATTTTAAGGAGCTCTTGAAGCAACCCTGAAATAGAGAGAGAGTGAAGTCAGTTCAGTTGCGTCCTGTCCAACTCGTTCAGATATAAATGGAATTGTGGACTAAACTCAATAAAAAAAATAAGGCAGTTTTTTTGTTTTCTTGATTTTCTGTGCATGAATCTTCCTCAGGAGTTTGAGTGGCATTCTGCCTATTTTGGGCAGGATTCAGACATTATTGACTTATTAAACCAATTACCACCATTAAACTCACACACACGCAGCACGTACTGTCGTGTAAATTTACCACAACTTCTCATTTTCACCTTTAAGTGTTTTAAAATTATTTTTAAAACTCAGATGGGGGTGCCTGGGTGGCTCAGTCCTTAAGCGTCAGCCTTTGGCTCAGGTTATGATCCCAGGGTCCTGGGATCACGCCCTGCATTGAACTCCCTGCTCTGCAGGGAGCCTGCTTCTCCCTCTCTAGCTCCCCCTGCTTGTGTTCCCTCTCTAGCTGTGTTTCTCTCTGTCAAATAAATAAAAAATCATTTTAAAAAGTCAGATAGGTATTGGGTAATGAATTATTCTCAATTTTAGATGACAATGTCAGTAACAAACCACAAAGTTAGCTTTTACCTATGTTATCACTTTCTACAGTTCAAAGAAAGAATTTCCTCTAAAAACAAAACTAATTAAATATGCGTGCTATTAATTCATTTTAGAAATGGAAGTGCACTACACATTTGCATAAAAATTTTTATGGATATTATTATATATTAAAAATAAAAATACTTGGTGAGAGTGTTGTAAAGTTTTACTTTTTATCTTTCAAGATTTTATTTAAATTCAAGTGCATTAACATATAGTGTAGTATTAGCTTCAGGGGTAGAATTTAATGAATCATCAGTGGCACACAATACCCAGTGTTCATTATATCACATGCCCACCTTAATGCCAATCACCTGATTACCCCATTTCCCTACTTTGGGGAAGAAGGGGAGCTTCCAGCAATCCTCTGTTCCCTATATTTAAGAGTACTTATTTTCAAATAGCTTCAATGTCTGGCCTCCCAGAAAACAGTGGGATTGCCATCATTGTCTCACATATGTCATTAGCCATCAGAGCAATGCCTTCATCACTTGTATGTTCTGTTCTGAAATATGCCATTGTCCACTTATAGGAGAATCAATGCTAAAGTGCAAATGATGTATTACTGTTGCGAAATATGTTTGACCTCTCATTTTTATTTGTTAAACCTGGTAACCTAACCCAGGCTAGGAGACCCCTGCTTGGTGATGGGCAGTTTGAGAAGGAAGCAGCTGTAAGGCATGAGCTGCTATGATGTGCACAGCAGGTGGGGGATTGTGGACTGCCACTAAGGGGAATAGAGCAGGGAACCAACAACTTCCATAGGATATCTTATTGTTTCTGGAAATAAGGATTATTAAACTCGTAAAACACAAGCAGTAACTTTAATATCAAGATTCATTGAGCCTTAGTTTTATTAGGATAATCTCCCTAATAAATCTAAAATATAAATTCCAAAGAAATTTCCAAAATAATACAGAAATAACAGGAAAAATAAAACAGATCAAAGGAAAGTCCATTGTTGTCTTCACCATCCCTGAGATAATGTTTACATATTAATCTCTCAAGAGTGATAGCAATAATTTTAGATAGAATAATTTTATCTTGACCTCAGAGCCTTGTAATTTTGCATCATGTCTGTATATAAATGGTTTATATGGAAGACCAGATTTATGGAAATATTCTTGCCCATAAGATGATCTGTGATTTCTTTTTCTTCTTTTTTTTTTATATTTTATTTATTTGACACAGAAAAACGCAGTTAGAGGGAACACAAGCAGGGGGAGTGAGAGAGGGAGAAGCAGGCTTCCCACTATGCAGGGAGCCCAATGCGGGGTTCTATCCCAGGACTCTGAGATCATGACCTGAGACAAAGGCAGACACTTAATGACTGAGCCACCCAGACGCCCCAATCTCTGTGTATTTTACAAAAAAAAAAAAAAAAAAAGTGCAATAGTTATCTCATTTCTGGTTGGGAAACACTGGATAGTTATTGCTTATTATTGTGTATAGTTAATGTGTACAACGGAAAGTTGCAAATGTATGTGAATGTGCCTGAAGACACACATGATGTGCAGTGCTGGGTAACAACGTCCACTGTAGTTAGTACTCAGCAAAAACCCAGAAGAAAATTATTTATGATACCAAATTAGGAGAGAAAAAGGAAGCAACTGTAGGATTACATAGATAGTGGGTAAATTTTTCACATATTAAGATTTGAATGACAGGTGGTCCTTCTCTTCATGAGGTTCCTTTCTATGTGGACAAATATCCCAGGTTTGGATTATTACTTCTCGATTCATTAATACAAACATTAAGTTAGTATCTCCAGAGGTATTCCTGCAAATAGGAGTTATGTAAAAATGACGTATTAAATTGTAATTCCATGCAATTCATCGGGGAATGAAGTAGAACAGGGAAAGAAATCTCAAAGAGTCTGATATCAAGCAAAGTCTGAAAACTTTCAGGATGATTCTGACTCCAACATGCGGAGAAGTTCTGGAGACCATGGAGTACACACCTCAGAGTTGTCTTTATCAGAGTGAAAGGGGAAGGAGTATTTATGTTCCTGCATTTGACACTTGTTGGTTTTCCCCCAGATGCACCTTGAGGAAGTACACTTCCAAATACTCACATTTTACTGTCCTCAGATTAAAAACAACAAATAAGGCCTCTTACAAGATGCAGTGGTTTACCTGTTTGCTTCCTCTTTAGAATTATATGAACAGAAACTTACGCTATGCCAACCTTTACAAATTTTGTCAATAATATGAGTCTCTCCTCTTTGCTAATATTAAAATACCAAGAGTCAGTGGAGACACATAGCCCTCGATTTCTGTTTTCCAATCTACTGCCTGTTCTAAGGCTTAAAAATGGTCAAGGAAGTTGACTCCGGTAGAATTCTGAGGGAGCCAATGAGATTCAGCCTCAGCTTCAGTTTTCTCTTAGCCTGTCCAATATTGTTGTTAAATCTGTCTGCTAGAAGTATGGCCAAATATATGTTTCAGAAGAAAATTAAAATAAAATATATAAAATACAAATAAGGAATTGTGACAAAGCTACAATTTAAGGTTAATTAATACTTGAAGGATCACAAAAAGTGGCCTCACCAAGTACACGCATTTTCATATCCGTCATTAAACTGCTGGAATTCAGTAACCAGACACTGCACTCATACTCACACTGATTAAAAAAGGAATTTACTTTCTCATGGGATCCAAGACAAGTTATAACTACTGAATTTAAAATTATGTGTGCCAGGAATGTCTTTGGGCCTCAGAAATAACTAGAAGTAGGAATTTGAACCTGTTAGTTCACTTGTCTCTCTTGTTTCATTTCTTTCTTTCTTTTTTAAAAAAGATTTTATCTATTTATTTGGCAGGGAGAGAGAGATCACAAGCAGGCAGAGGGGTAAGCAGAGAAAGAAGGGGAACAGAGCAGAGCGTGTGATGTGGGACTCAATCCCAGGACCCTGAGATCAGGACCTGATCCCAGGACCCTGAGATCAGGATCTGAGCTGAAGGCAGAGGCTTTAACCCTCTGAGCCACCCAGACACCCCTCATTTCTTTCTTCTCTTTTCCTTTCTGTCTTTACAAACTGGTCTCCAAGGAAAGACTGATTCATCATGAGTCAGGCATGACTGCAAACCTGTCCTCCATTCCCATAGTAAGTTGGTGGATATGGCAATACATATGAGCAGTGGAGAGAAAGGACTGTGCTGGGAAGGTAAGACAATAAGTATCTTCTTCAGTGTTCACTGAATAAATAGAAAAATGTCTATTGAAAAGATGGGGACAGATAGAGTAAAAAGTTGAAGCAAATGAAAGGAAAAATATTTTCTCCTTTCTTGAATTGTGCACAGATGGAAAAAAAATAGCATTGGAAATAGAAATGTTTTCTTTTTTCTTTTCTGGGGTGTTGGGTCAGAGGGAAAGGGGGAGAGAAAATCTCAAGAAGACTCCACATCCGGAGTTGCACTTGATCTCACAACCCTAAACTCACGACCTGAGCTGAAATTGAGTCAGACACATAACCAACAGAGCCACCCAAGTACCCTAGAAATGTCTCTTTAATGTAGTGTTACCCTGATTGTCTTGCAAACCATCCTTGAGGGAAACATACTAATTTCTGAATTAGAGAATAATCTTTTAAACTGAAAGAGCAAGTTAATCAAAAACTAGAACATAAAACATTGTGAATCTTGTGGAAAAAAATCTTAAAAGTCAAGGCTATTATTACATTGACTTAAAAAAAAAGGAAAGAAAAGAAGATATGAAATAGTGTCCTTCCCACTCAGAATAAGAGTAACATACAAATATATTGGTGTCACCATTAAACTTTGATTTCCAGGAGAGTGACTTGATGATGGTGAGAAAGTTTTCACAAAATAGTGGGAAAATTCCCTGCCTAAAAATGATAACTGGGCAAGACAAATAATTGGAAGCACTCAGCTCTCTACTAATTTGGATGAAATGATATTATTGTGGTGACATCATTGTGACAGATAAGAAAAGACAGAGGCTTAATGGCCCTCAAAGAAAAGTTGTGAGCCACTCCTCATGATCCTGTCAGAGAAAGATAAACATCAAGATTCTGGCATTCCAACTATTCTACTGGAGATTAGAGGATAGAAAATTCTGTCATAAGTGTAGTTATTCCTCTAATACATTGACTTACTCTTGGGCTTGAATGGCCTAGGAAGTCTAATTCTTACTTTAATCACATTAGTACATGCATAAGTCTTTCAACCAATACTTCTCAGTATGATATAATGATATAATAAATACAAGGGATTTTAAGGTTATGAAGGATCTTAAATGTGCAACTCATCTTGCACATTTAAGAAATAATTTTCATCCCTGAAAAATGGACATCTCTAACATATGGTATTCCATACTTTCTGAAGTAGCTAATTACACTGTTAAACAGTTCTAATTTCTTGCAAATTCTTCTAACATAGTGCCTCCAAGCTTTTGCTTATGGGTTTAGTCTTATTTATGCCCTCTGGAGATAAACAAAATCTGACCACTCTTCTTTATATTACAGCATTCCAAATATTTGCAAACAATTATTATAACCTGGTAAGTATTCTCTTCCCCATTCTAAAGAGTCCCAATTCCCTTAGCAAATTCCGAGCTGGTTTAAAAATAATGCCTACAAATTCAGACACTCTCTTCTTCTTAATCATTAAACCCTTAAGCTAAACAATAAAGTAGCCATGTGCATTCAGTGCAGAATAGAGTAGGATTTTTCCTTCCTGATTAATATAACTTAATATTATGCAAGTTATAAAATAAATCATCCTATTTTCTTTCACTTTCTCAGAACCATTACTTCTTGGGAAGAAGTTAATAGGTTAATCAATATATTTTATATAAACCCCTATATCTGTATTTTGTTACATAAAAAACACCTTTTGTTATGTTTTTGAAAGACAAATTTTGAAGAAAATCTGGGATTTCTTTCATACACAATTTCAGTTTTAGTCGACTGATTCTCATTATTATAATCTTTTTGAACACTAAATTTACCATTAATGTGTTAGTCATCTCATCTAATGTCATTATCCATGAGCCTATTTAATACACACTTTTGAGTGCTCATTAATTATTAGATACCATAATAGGTGCTAATGATAGAGTGTTAAGGCCCTGCCCTCATAGAAATTAGATTATAGTTGGGGTATGAATATGGTCTGCATAGCTAATTTTAATTAATCTTTGCAAATCTCAGCATTCATTTCACTTGCTATAATAAACTTCATAGTAGTACACATATTTTAGTAGAGTGATTATGTATTGTTTAAACTGGGGTGATTTTAAGAGTAGAAGGGTTCTATTAATAATTACACCTATGTAACTTACATAAACTGGCAATGTACCATTCATAATAAATGGCCATCTTGCATTTAAAAATATTATAGAACCAATTTCCTTTATAATTTTAGTTTTCAGAAAGTGGTATATTTATTGATACTCTTTATATCCAAGCAAAGTATGAATCTATCCATAGGGAAATTACCCTAAGCATGGAAAAAAATTATAAACATATAAAATATACTAGCCAAAGCTGTTTTGAAATATAATTAGTTTTGATGGATTATGTGTTGAACTGTATGTATATGTAGCATCCGAAATTTCTCATAGATCAGGCTTTTTTTAATATGATAACTTTTTCATATTCAATTAAATATGTAGTTCTCTAACCTGCCTGGTATAGAATAAAAACAATGCCTAAATTGAACCAGTTCATATAAGATTGTATCACTTGATTACGTATCATAACCTTTGTGATGGTTAAAATTAGCTTAGGTCTCAGAAAATGTTTCACCAGATAGAGAAAAGTTATCATGTTACTATTTCCTTTTAGGCTTTTGCATTGTTCAGGATACTTCCATTATATTATGTTGCAATAACTAAATCTATCCAATCTCATTGATTTAACTTCAATGTTTTATTTCACTATATGCTCACTGAAGCTAATTAAGGGTCTTTGTTCTTCATGTTTATTTAGGGAACAGGCTTCCACAATTAACTGTACAGGGAGATCACTAAAATGATTTGCAATGGCAATTAAATGCTTCTACCTGCAAGCAAAACATGACACTTCTGCTCAAGTTGGGCAGCTCAAGCACTGTACCACCTCCAAGGGGAAATATAATCCTCTCACTTGGCTAAAGGAAGGACTGTGCAACTTATTAACTCAATAAACTCCTACAAGTTCCTTTCCATTAACAGCATATTGATAACTTAAAATTAATAAAAGTCAAGGATTCTTAAATTTTCTCGGTTAGGTCATGGTGTATTAAGTCATTTTAAGCAGATATATATCATAATACAGAGTAAATCAATGGGTACAAATAATGTCTTGACATAATGACCATTCTAACGAAGAATTTACAAAACTCATTTTTACTGTTATTAGAGACACCAGAGTCTCACAGACATACAAGTAATCAATTATGGGTGTGTTTTTAAGGAATTTTGTTAAATAAACAACGATTTTAAATCAACTAAACACTGGAAAGGAAAAAACAATGAAAGAATGAAAAATGCAATAACCCTTTATTATAATTAAGTGTTATGGACTATTCATGGTTGCAAAACACAGAAATATGCTTTTATCACTGAAATATGTTTTCACTGTCCTCATGAACATATCAGTTGCTAGTTAATACAAACACTTTAAAATACAACTACTGTAATTTTCTTACTAGAATTTTCCATATATTCTTGACCCTTTTAATTTGTAAGACAGAAATTTGGGGCACATATATGTTCAAAATTTTGATTTCTTAAAAATGTGTATTGTTGGGGGCACCTGGGTGGCTCAGTTGGTTGAGTGGCTATAGCTCCAGCCTGAATTCCAGGGTGCTGGGATTGAGGCTTGGACTGGCCTCCCTGCTCAGTGGAGAGCTTGCTTCTCCCTCTCCCTGTGCCTGCTGCTCTGTGTACTTGTGCTTTCTCTCTCTGTGTCAAATAAATAAATAAAATCTTTAAAAAATATATGTATTGTTAATGGCAAAAAAAAATTTCCTCCTTTTTTGTTAAGGCTTAATTAATGGGCTACTTTATGAGAAGTGTACTGACATCTTTTTTTCTTGAGAAAAATACCAAAGAAAATGAACCTCATATAGTGCCTGCTACAAATATCTTTATCGATTTAGGGTTCCACATCAGTCTCTATTCCATGAATGTTTGTGTTTGTGTGAGTGTGTGTGTATGTTTACCAGCATAAGACCTCAAGTATGAAAAGTCAATGATGAAAAATGGAAATGCATATAAATGAATCTGAGAGAAAAAAACGTAATAACTATGTAAAATGGCTAATATGCAAGAGAAATCAAAGTGCATCCCTTCTCTGGATTTAATAAGTAACTATTTCCTATACAAAAATATTTGAATAACGGGGGGCCTGGGTGCCTCAGAGGGTTAAGCTCAAGTCATGATCTCAAGGTCCTGAGATTGAGTCCGACATTGGGCTCTCTGCTTGGTGGGGAGCCTGCTTCCCACTCTCTCTCTCTACCTATTTGTGATCTCTCTCTCTGTCAAGTAAATAAGTTAAATCTTTAAAAAAATAACTGAATAACTATCAATCATATTTTCTATTTCATGTGTCTTTTTTTAAAACATAAGAGTTATGTTTCTGCTTTGGTCAGAAACAGAAGACAAAATAGTAAAAGTAATTAAAATTATATTACCCAGATAGACAAAAGATAATTTGGTACAGGAATCTAAGCTTTGCTTTTATTTTTAAAGCACAGTGCTATATTTTAAATGAAATGAATTTCAATATGTCAGTGAAAAGTATTTTTAACTAAGTGCAAATATTATATGTGCTATTGTTTTATTAGCAGGTTTTTTTTTTTTTTTTTTTTTTTGGCCACGAGGCATAAGACTGAATTAATATAAACATGGTAAAGAAAATTAATTCAGGATGGGCAAATTGCAAGGGAAAAAAAACTGCACTGCAAATACAACAGTTATTTTGATGCTCCTGTTTTCTTTTTTTCTTTTTTTAAAAGATTTTATTTATTTATTTGTGAGAGAAAGTGAAACAAAGCATGAGAGGGGAGAAGGTCAGAGAGAGAAGCAGACTCCCAGTGCAGCTGGGAGCCCAATGTGGAAATCAATCCCAGGACTCATGGATCATGACCTGAGCTGAAGGCAGTTGCTTAACCAACTGAGCCACCCAGGCACCCTGATGCTCTGTTTTCTAAATACTTTTGCTTAGAAACAGATTTCAATGTTATTAATTTCTTCTTTCCCTGCTATATACACAAATTTGGTTACCTGTGAGAAGTAGCATTGTAATGCATAGGCGTATATATGACACAGGAAAATGATTTGTTATATGTATACATTTTGCTATTATTTCTACTATCATAAAATTTTCCATATATCATGTTTTGCAAAATGAGATAAAACAGAATCTCTACTGATGTCCTTTCCCCCAGATTGTACTCGACACCAGATATTTGTACATTTGCCCAGTATGCTAGAGTAGAGGATTAGTGCTTAGTTATTTAAAAACTCATTGATTGGTGGCCAGTAATTTCCTTTACCTATTTACCTCTAAGTTTCTGAATTATTGGCAGTGACTCATACAGTAAGAATCTTTTCTCTGTTTCTATTTCTGCACTGTTAATGACCTTTCAAGCCTCTACTATACTACCTTAAGCAGAAACCTGAAGATCATCTTAGATTCTTCCAACACATTTCTTTATCCTCCAATCCAAACCAGTCTCTTAATAATTCTTCCAAATCTCTCACCGTACTTGACCTAGTTTACTCTTGAATTATTTTTCACGCAGAATTCTAGTGGACTAGAGGTCTTGTTTGGGTTCTCATGTCCTCCATCCTCCAGGCTGTTATAACAATGAAGAGCATCTAATATTGCTTCCTTGCGTAATCCTTAAACTAATAATGAGCATTTATTATATTGCATATGGTGGGATGAAAATCCATTTTACATATATTTCACTGTTTCTCCCACAGGGTGTGTAGGTAGAAAAGCATTTTTTTAAATACATACAATTACATAAAAATAAGTAAGGATCCTCAGCAACATTTAACATCAGCTCTCATTTCCCCTGTATTGAAATATTTTCTGGGCTTGACTTCAATGGCATAGCACAGCTTCTCTGTTTGGACTCTCTAACAGGTCCTTTAATATTCAAATTCTTAAAGCCTTTGGTCTTGCTCCTGTTATTTTATCTCATTAGTCCATTCACCCATATAAGTCCAGCTCAAAATTCTCTCCATATGTATCAGAAACCTAAAAGTCTTCCTTTATGCTTCATTCTTTATTGACCATGCTCACCCAGAATCAAATCCTCTAACAGGTTGTGACTAACATATATCGTTCATCATCACCACCTTACATTAAGTGATAGCTTTACCCTGGATACTGCAATCCTCATTATTTTACCTTACACATTCTTGAACAAGTTTGATTTACTCAAAAAAATATTTTGTATTAAGCTTTTCCACTCAAGCCATTTGATTGCCTTTAGTACTGGGGATCATGCTAAATGGTGAAAAGAAGGCAAGACAAATATAAACTTTTTTATTAACTTATAAATTTTAAAATTTAAAATTCCAAGCTTCCATGACAGCCAGATTTTGAGGGACCCAAATGGTACAGCAGTTACCCCCTTGACATATCTGAAGTATGGATAAGACAAGTAGCAAGGAAATCTGATTGAAAGTCATTGAGAAGTAGAACAAAGTTTCTGGTTGTGTTATGATACTTAAGAGAAATAAAACAAAACAAACAAACAAACAAAAAATGGAATTTAGGACCAGAAAACACCTCAGGCTTTCAGCTGGGACCATGAGGGTTATATTCACAAAGTTGAGATGAAGGAGGAACAGAATGTACCTTAGAAAATACATGTCATTCTCAAGTTCATTTCCTAATTAAAAGAAGGTTGGGGTCACCACTGTTACAGATTATTGGAGGATACAATTAATTTTCTCATTAGCGAGGGCTTAACAATACTTTATATAAAATATCTGTCTTTCAAGAAAAAAAATGACTGTTCATATAAAAAATTATAAATTATGTGAGCAGCAGGACAATCTGATGAAACATGGCTGGGTGCCTGGATTGCTCAGTCAGTTAAACGGCTGCCTTCAGCTCAGGTCATGATCCCAGGGTCCTGGGATCAAGTCCCATACTGGGCTCCCTGTTCACCGCAGCGATTCTTTTTCTCCCTCTCCCTCTGTCTCTTCCCAGGCTTATGCTCTCTCTTGCTCTCTCTCTTTCTCTCTCTCAAATAAATAAATAAAATCATTAAAACAAAAATAAAGATTCTCTCTCTTTTTCTCTCTTTGCCCCTCCCCCCTTCACTAGCACTCTCTCTCTCTAATAAATAAATACATCTTCAAAAGAAAACATGGTTTAAAAAAAACCTACATTTTGGAATTAGCAAACAAGAACTCTGAAAATGGTAAAGCAAGTTCTTTAGATTGAAGAAATATTGATACTAGTTGGAAACTTGATCTAAAGGAAGGAATGAAGAGCACTGAGGGGGTGTCTTTATGGCTCAGTCCTTAAGTGTCTGCCTTCAGCTCAGGTCTTGGTCCCAAGGTGCTGAGATCAAGCCCCACATCAGGCTCTCCCTTCAGCAGGAGGCCTGCTTCTTCCTCACCTTCTCGCCCTGCTTGTGTTCCCTCTCTCACTATCTCTCTTTCTGTCAAATAATAAATAAAAAATCTTTAAAAATGTGGGGAAGATGCAGATGGTGGAGGGGTAGGGGACCCTATTTCAATTGGTTCCCTGAATTGAGATGGATATCTACCAGACTCTTCTGAATACCCATGAGATCAGTCCTCAATGTAAGAAGATATATTTGGATCTCTACAAAGAGAGTATCTCAGGCAGTTGGTCTTGAGGTAGGAAGCATGATTCTGTGGGCAGATATTGGAAGATAAACAGAAGGTGTAGGGACCCTCTGGGATCCTGTGCCCCTGGAGTACAAAAGCCTCCCATTCTGGTGACCAGGCATGAACTCACAGATCA
Source organism: Spilogale gracilis (assembly GCA_004023965.1). NCBI lineage: Eukaryota > Metazoa > Chordata > Mammalia > Carnivora > Mephitidae > Spilogale > Spilogale gracilis. The sequence goes on along the minus strand of PITA01001065.1, from coordinate 133,813 downwards.
GTAGCAGTGGGGAAAGGACTTTAGGGCAGCCCCCCATATTGAAACCTGGAGCTGCAGGGTGTGTGTGTGTGCAAACTGGGGGCAGTTGGGCTGGTGGTTTTAGAAGCACAAAGGGCAAAGATGTGCCTGGACCTGTAAATGGTCCAGAGCTGGGGGCTGGGAGTGCCGCTGTGGGGTGCACAACCCAGAACACTGTGGTTTTCAGCAGCACAAACAGAAACAGAGACAGTGTGGCCTGGAGAGCTCACTGAACAGTTTTTAATATCTCTGTTCCGAGACAGAGGTTGGATATGGTCACTTCTGCTCTGATTCTTGAAAAAAAATGGTAGAAAGCCACCAGGGAAAGCCACCAAAGAACAAAAGCACATGAAAACTGTTTTCCACTAAGCCCATCCCCCTCATAGGGGGCAGGGAAACTTTGTCCAAATAGTGTTGCCTGAGTAACAGTGGGCAGGCCCCTCCCCCAGGAGACGGGCAGGAAGAACAAGAAGCCAACAACCCTAAGGTCCCTAATAAAACAGGTGCATCTTGCTTGCTTGGGTTGTGGTCAATAATTTGGACTCTGTCGGGTCCCTCAGCCACCCCTCAAAAGAATGACTAAGAGGAAGAACCCCCAATATAGGAAAGACTCAGAAACTGTGACTTCTGCCATAGAATTAATGCATATAGATACAAGCAAAATTCAGGGTAATAGTCATGAAAACAATAGCTAGGATGGAGAAATCTAATGACAATATAGATTCTCTAAGGGCAGAAAGGACAGTTGATCTGGCAGAACTTAAAATGCTATCATGAGATCCAACCTAATCAAGATACTCTAACAGCTATGGTAAATTCATCAGAAGAATGAATTAGCAATATAGAAGACAAACTGATAGAAAAGAAGGATCAAGAGGAGGCCTGGAACAAACAGCTTAAAATCCATAAAAGCAGAATTAGAGAAATATATGACTCCATGAAACATTCTAATGTCAGAATTATTGGGATCCCTGAGAGGGTGGAGGGAGAAAGAGGACCAGAAGATATATTTGAGCAAATCATAGCTGAGAACTTCCCGAATATGGGGAATGAAACAAGTATTTGTGTCCTAGAGGCAGAGAAGACACCTCCCAAGATCAAGGTGAACAGACCAATGCCCCAGCATGTAATATTAAAACTCACAAATCTTAGAACCAAGGAAACCATCTTAAGGGCAGTTAGGGGAGAGAGTTTCCTTACATACAGAGGGAGGAACATCAGAATAACATCAGACCTGTCCAAAGAGACCTGGAAAGCCAGACAGGGCTGGCAAGATATATTCAGGGTACTAAATGAGAATAACATGCAGCCAACAATTCTTTATCTGGCAATCTATCATTCAGAATGGATGGAGAGATAAGGAGCTTCCAGGACTGGCAGAAACTAAAGGAATATGTGACCACTAAGCCAGTCCTGCAAGAAATATTAAGGGGACGGGGGGTCCTATAAAAGGTGAAACACCCCAAAAGTTACATAGGACAGAAATTTACAGAAACAATCTATAGAAAGGGACTTCACAGGCAACATGATGACAATAAAATTATATTTTTCAAAAATCATTTTCAGTGTGAACAGCCTAAATGCTCCCTTAAAAGAGCACAGGGTTGCAGATTGAATAAAAAGACAGGACCCATCCATATACTGTCTATAAGAGACTCATTTTGAACCTAAAGATACATCTAGACTGAAAATGAAGGGATGGAGAACCACCTTTCATTCCAATGGACTTCAAAAGAAAGCTGGGGTGGCAATTCTCATATCAAACAAATTAGATTTTAAGCTAAAGACTATAGTTAGAAATACAGATGGACACTATATCATTCTTAAAGGGCCTATCCAACAAAAATATCTAACAGTTGTAAATATCTATGCCCTCAACATGGGAGCAGCCAACTACATAAGCCAACTGTTAACCAAAATAAAGAGACATACGTTAATACTAAGAGAACTCAACACTGCACTCTCAAAAATAGACAGATCATATAAGCAGGAATCAACAAAGAAACAAGAGCTTTGAATGACACACTGGACCAGATGGACCTCATAAATATACACAGAACATTCTACCTAAATCAAACTACTCATTCTTCTCAAGCACACATGGAATTTTCTTCAGAATAGACAACATACTGGGTCACAAATCAGGTCTCAACTGATACCAAAATATTGAGATTATTCTCTGCATATTCTCACATTACAGTGCTTTGAAACTGGAACTCAATCACAAGAAAAAGTTTGGAAGAAATTTGAACACTTGGAAGCTAAAGGCCATCCTGCTCAAGAATGTTTGGGTCAACCAGGAAATCAAAGAAGAACTTAAACAATTCATGGGAAAAATAAGAACAAAAACACATTGGCCCAAAGCCTATGGGGTATGGCAAAGGCAGTCATAAGGGGGAAATACACAGCCATCTAAGCCTCACTCAAAAAAATAAAAATCTGGTGTGCCTGGGTGGCTCAGTCATTAAATGTCTGCCTTTGGCTCAGGACATGATCCTGGAGTCCCAGGATTGAGTCCCACATAGGGCTTTCTGCTTGGCAGGCAGCCTGCTTCTCCCTCTCTCACTGCCCTGGTTGTGTTCCCTCTCTAGCTGTATTTCTCTCTGTCAAATAAATAAATAAAATCTTAAAAAAAGAAAGAAACAAAAATCCCAAATACACAAACTATCTTTATGCCATAAGGAACTGGGGAATCAACAACATATTAAACCTACCTCATGCACAAGAAGGGAAATAATTAAGATTAGACCAGAGATCAATGAATTAGAAACCAGAAACACAGTAGAGAAGATCAATGGAACTAGAAGCTGGTTCTTTGAAAGAACTAATAAGATCAGTAAGCCACTGGCCAGACTTATCCAAAAGAAAAGAGAAAGTGCCAGGAGCCAGCCCCGGCAACGGTAACGGTCGGGGTTCCCCGAAGGTGGTGATGGAGTCGGCGATAAAATGAGGAGACCGGACTCGAAGAGTGGTGTGGGGATATCCTCTCCTGAAAACTGTGTCTTCAGGGTTCTTTATTTAAAGCCTTTTAATTACATCAATCTAGCTTTAGGCAAACAGTTGGTTCTGTCTCTCTTGCTCTCTGCTTCTCTGTTTCTGTTTCTCTCTCTGTTGCTGTCTCCCTCTCTCTCTCTCTCTCTCTCTCTCTCTCTCTCTCTCTCTCTGTCTCAGTCTCTCTGTCTCTCTATCTCTTGCTCTCTGTCTTTCCCTTCACTCTCTCTTCCTTTGCATCTCTCTGCGCAGGCTCTCTGTCTTTCTCTCTGTGTCTGTGTCTCTATCTCTCAGACTCTCAGTCTCATAGCTTTGTCTCTTCGCTCTGTTCTTCCTTCTTTCTCTCTCAGTCTTCCTCTCTATATCTATGACTGTCAAGGGTCCCAGTCTTTTATTATTTCCAAGTGAGGAAGTTGGGTGGTGCAGTTAAATCTTTAACTGCTTTTGCACCCACCCTAGAGACAGGATTAGTATTGTTAAAACTGCAGGGTACAGAGGGACTGCTTAAACTCACAGAAGTTGAGACCACTGAGGAACAGGGATCAAGAAATACAGATAAGAGATACAGAGATATGATGACCGGGAGGACGATTAAATGGAACTATGTCTTGAATAAGCACACCAAGGACATATTGCCCTGACCCACAGGGTAAGTGGCTTTTCGGATTCTAGGCAGGGAAAGCCCAGAGGGGCTTTCATTCACATTCACAGGTACCTCCACCAGAATTTCTGGTGGCTTGGGCATGGAGGGAAGGGCAGATCATGCATCGTCCCCGACAAGAAAGGATCCAAATTAACAACGTTATGAAAGAAAGTGGAGAGATGATGGCTAACTCCAAGGAAAGAGAAACAGTTATCAGAAATTACTATCAACTGGCTATATGCCAATAAATTAAGCAACCTGGAAAAAATGGATGTATTCCCAGGAACCTGTAAAATACCATTACTGAAACAGGAAGAAATTGACAACTGGAATAGACCCATAACCCATAATGAGATTGAAGCAGTAAACAAAAACCTCCCAAAAAATGAGTCCAGGACCTGCTGGATTTCCTGGGGAATTCTACCAACATGGAAAGAAGATATAGTATTTATTCTCCTGAAGCTGTTTCAAAAAGTAGAAACAGAAAGAACACATCCAGACTCATTCTATGAGGCCAGCATTACCTTGATCCTCAAACCCAGCAAAGACCCCATCAAAAAGAATTTCAGACCAATATCCCTGATGAATATGAACACCAAAATTCTCAACAAAATCCTAGCTAATAGGCTCCAACCGTTCATTAAAAAGATTATCCACCATGGCTGGGTGGGATTTACCCCTGGGTTGCAAGGGTGGTTAATTATTTGCAAATCAATCAATGTGATAGAACATATAAATAAGAGAAGAGACAAGAATCACATGGTCTTCTCAATTGATGCAGAAAAAGCATTTGACAAGAGACAGCATCTTTTCCTGATTAAAACTCTTCAGAGTAGAGGGATAGAGAGAACATTCCTCAACTTCATAAAAGTCATCTACAAAACACCCACAGTGAACATCATTCTCAATAGGTAAAAACTGATAGCCCTTCCCTTAAGATCAGAAACATGACAAGGATGCCCACTCTCATCACTATCGTTCAACATAGTACTACAAACAACAACTATCAGACAACAAAAATAAATCAAAGGTATTCAAATTGGCAATGAAGAAGTCAAACTCTCTTTGCAGATGACATGATACTCTATGTGGAGAATCTAAAAGACTCTACTCCCAAATTATTAAAACTCATACAGAAATTCAGAAATGTGGCAGGATACAAAATCAATGCACAGAAATCAGTTGTTTTCTTATACACTAACAATGTAACTGCAGAAAGAGAAATTAGAGAATTGATTCCACTTAAAATAGCAACAAAAACAGTAAGATACCTTGGAATAAACCTAACCAAAAAGGTAAATTATCATACTCTAGGAACTATAGAACACTCATAAAAGAAATTGAAGAAGACACCAAAAGATGGAAAAACATTCCATGCTCATGAATCAGAAGAATAAACATTGTTAAAATATCTATGCTGTCCAGAGCAACCTAAACTTTCAATGCCATCCCAATCCAAATTCCAACAGAATTTTTCAAAGTGCTGGAACAAACAATCCTAAAATTTGTATGGAATAAGAACAGACCCAAATTGCCAAGAAAAATGTTGAAAAAGAAAAACAAAGCTGGGGGGCATCATGTTGCTTGATTTCAAGTTATATTACAAAGCTGTGATCACCAAGACAGCATGGTACTGGCACAAAACAGACACATATACCAATGGGACAGAGTAGAGAACCCAGATATGGACTCTTAACTCTATGGTCAAATAATCTATGACAAATCAGGGAAAAAAATATTCAATGGAAAAAGTACAGTCCCTTCAATAAACAGTGCTGGGAAAATTGGACAGTTATACACAGAAGAATGAAACTCAACCATTCCCTTACACCATACACAAAGATAAACTCAAAATGAATGAAAGATCTCAATGTGAGATGGGAATCCATCAAAATCCTAGAAGAGAACAGAGTCAGTAACTTCTTTGACATCAACCACAGCAACTTCTTTCAAGACACATCTCCAAAGGCAAGGGGAGCAAAAGCGAAAATAAAGTTTTGGGACTTCAACAAGTTAAAAAACTTCTGCACAGCAAAGGAAACAGTCAACAAAACCAAGAAGCAACCCAAAGAATGGGAGAAGATATTTGCAAATGACACTACAGACAAAGGGCTGATATCCAAGATCTATAAAGAAAGTCTCCAATTCAATACCTGAAAAACAAATAATCAAGTCAGAAAGTGGGCAGATGACATGAACAGACACTTCTCAAGAGAAGACATATAAATGACCAACAGACACATGAAAAAAATGTCCATCATCATTAGCCATCAAGGAAGTTCAAACCAAAACCACTTTGAGATACCACATTACACCAGTTAGAATGGCAAAAATTGACAAGGCAAGAAACAACAAATGTAGGAGAGGCTGTGGAGAAAGGGGAACCCTCTTACACTGTTGGTGGGAATGTAAGTTGGTACAGATGCTTTGGAAAACAGTGTGGAGGTTCCTCAAAAAATTAAAAATAGAAGTACAATTGCATTACTGGATATTTACCCCAAAGATACAGATGTAGTGACCAAACTCTGGAAAGAGCTGAGATGCTCTTCAACAGATGAATGGGTAAAGAAAATGTGGTGCATAAGTACAATAGAATATTACTCAGCCATCAGACATGATAAATTCCCAACTTTTACATCAACATGGATGGGACTGGAGGACATTATGCTAAGTTAAATAAGTCAATTATCATATGGTTTTACTTATTTGTGTATCATAAGGAGTAGCATAGAAGGTATTAGGAGAAGGAAGGAAAAAATGAAGGGGAGGGTAATCAGGGAGCAAGGGTGAGATGAACCACTGGAGACACTATGGGCCCTGAGACACAAACTGAGGGGGTTTTTTGGGGGGGAGGGGTTGAGGGGATGGGTTAGACAGGTGATGGGTATTAAGCAGGCATGTGTTGCATGGAACACTGGGTATTATACACAAATAATGAACCATGGAACACTACATCAAAAACCATGTATGTATAATGATGTACTGTATAATGACTAACATTATAATAAAAAATGCACTGAGAAAGGAAAAATAGGTAAGTAAATGTAAAATATTTATTTATAAATGTTTTAAACAAAAAATACATTATGAGTTTCATAATAGGTATATTGATAGATAAATATATTGATAGAAGCAAAATATCTGGAAACAAAACCTGATGGATGGGATAGGGTTTAGTAGAAATTTACTATTTAAGGTCCTTATAATGTCTATAAATCAATATAATATTAATTTAACTTAGACTAAAATAAGATAATCATTTTATTTCTTAGAGAAAGAACTGAAGTAATATATAAATATGTAGAGGTAAAATGGGAATGGAGAAGATAAAATGAAATAAAAACAATTCTCAACAACAAAAAAGATAATAAAGTAGTAACAATAAAAGAACAGATGGAACAACAACAAAATACAAGCAGGAGGTAAAATGTAAATGCAATCATAGTACATGATTACATTAAACGTAAATGAAGTAGATGCTAAATAAAGGCTGATCCAACTTTATATATGTATATATAAATTTATATATTCTACATATTCTGTATCATATATTTATATCATTATATCATTATATAACTATTAATTATTGTTTTATTATATAATTATATAATTATTACATATTTTATAAATTAAATATATAATTTTATCTATTATATATACATACATATATGTTTTTATATATATATTTACATGTATTTTATACAAGGCAACACAGATAGTCTGCATATCCTGATCTGTAATGCAGACCACATCCAGAGACATACAAAACTACCATTCAAGAGGATTAAACTCATACAAAGTATGTTCTCTTATCACAAGAGAATTAAAGTAGGAATTATTAAAATATATCCAAAACCCCTAAATATTTCAAAATTAATAAAAATCAGGATACATGCATGGCTCAATGGTGAAATAAAGCTATATTTAAGTTGTATAAAATAATAAGAAAACATATCAAAATATGTGGGATACAGCACAAGCAGTCCTTATAGGGAATGCTATGTCTTTCTATGCTTATGTTAGAGTGGAAGAATGTTTTAAAATAAAAAAATATGAGCTCTGACCTTAATAAACTAGATCTTCTTTATAGTTATTTTTTTATCCACTTGATCTGTGTTAAATTTGAAAGGGGATTTAAAATCTCCTAGTATGAACATATTTCAGTTTTGAACCTTGGAGATTCAGTGTTTGTGTTCATGAAAGTGTTGCTGTGTTTCTATATGTGTGAATAGAAATGTATATTCTACTTAATTTTATAATTATAAGCATTAGCATTTAGCATTGTAACATGGTTTCTTATTTTTACCTCTCCCTCTCATTTTTTTTTTGATTTGAGCTCTATTCTGTCAAATATCATGATACTGATTCTTGCATTTTTAAAATTAAGTTTTTCCTAATAACTATTTGTTCTTTCTACTCTCTTAACCCCTTGGAAATATCTCTAAGGTTTCTCTGGCTCACAGCATAGTGTTGGATTTTTTGATAAGTTGTTTATTTTTGTAATAGCTAAATTAAGCAGATAAACACATTCAATCCAAAGTCTATTAGAAGGAGGAAAATAGAGAGAACAGAGACAGATTTTTACTATGTGATCTGCTCTTCCTGCGCTCTCTCCCATATAAACATTAATTCGCAGGGAATCTTGTATTTTTGTTTTCAAGGTTATTTTTGTATTGCATGCCAATAATATCTCCAGCCTTCATCTTCTTCCCCTTCTTTTTCTCCTTCTTCTTTTGTACATCTAATGATTCCATACTTTGAACATTGTATTTTTATGCTTCTTCTTTACCCATAACATCTAATTTGAACATATTTTTTCAGTAAACACAGAAAACCCTCAAGTTTATTTTCCATGTGCTCTTCACACTCTCTACGACCTTATGTTATCTTATCCATATTGTTAAGACATACCACCATAACATTATACAATGTCTTTGTTAGGTCTATCAACTAGGCTGAGTTCTGCAGCTAAAATTTATATTCACTGTTCAACACAAGGCTTATGATGATAATTATCTACTCATTTTACTTGTCTGAAGCTCATCCATCACTTGATTTCTATAAAAAGAATTCATGAGACCAACATCCTGAAAATCTTGTATGTGTGTAGCAGTGTGTCTGTAGCCATTACACTTGAAAGTCAATTTACTTCAAGATAAAACTCATGATTAAGTTGGCTTTATTTGTGCAGCCTACCATGTTACTCTTATTATTTCCTGGCATAAACTGTTGCTGTAGAAAAATCTAATGCTAATATGCTTTTCTTCCCCTTATATATGACTTTCCCCCCCCTCTTAAGTATTATTTCTACAGTTAACATTATTAGTAGGTTATATTTTGATAGTGGTCATTCTGGGATATTTTTCCTAGTTATGTGGTATGATATCCTAATGTATAGGTTCAAGTCACATTTTAGTTCAAAGTCTATGCATTAATTGCACATTTTATTATTTGTTCTGTTCTAGTGCTTTTTCCCCCATAGAGACTCCAGTTACGTGTGTGTGTTGGACCTTTTTTGCCTATCTTCTTTAATGGTCTATCACCTTTTCACATTTTAAAATTCTTTCCTCTATATCCTCTTTATTTTGCTGTTTTATTATTTCTATCTTCTATTTATTTTATAATGTTATTTGTGACATTTATCATTTTGTATCTTCTAGGTTAATCTTCAATGAAAAAATATGCATTTTTGAAACTTTAAATCTTTTTCTGATAGTATCAGCCCCCCTTTTTACATTTTTCATTTTAAAAAAATCCTAATTTCTGAATTTTTGAATTCTATTTTATGTTGTTCTATTTATATCCTGATACATTTTAAGTTATGTTATCTTTCTTTTTATTACTAGCTTAAATCTTGTATATGCTTGCAAGTATGTATTTCTACTAAGACCTTTATTGCAATTCATCCTACTCATTATTCTTTTCTATCTCATAATAAATAGCTCTTCTCTCTTTGACTGATGTTCTTGTCCATTTCAATATGACTTCTAGTATAAATAGTTTCTCCTCAGTAGTGATTTCTTCAGGAAAGGAACTTCTTTTGATTAATGTTCTATTCATTACAGAACATCTTGGCATTCTGAATTTTCTATAGTCCTCTTCTGTTTGCCTGTGAATGAGAGTTTGATGAACGCCTTGGGAATTTTGCCTGTGTTCCAGACTACTCTGTTGAGATTTCCATTTTAGTCATGACCTCTCAGTTGGGTAGCAACAACTTATTAACTATAACATTTTACATTTCTCTTACTGTCAGGAATGTAATCTCTTAAGCTTTCCTCCTGTTTCTCCCAAATACTTATTGTTACCACATGACTTCTTCCTTTTGATGAATACTTTTTACTCAACTTTTTATAATTGTTGTTCCCAGGTATCTCATTTTCTTATCTGAAGTGCCTAATCTCTGTTAGTAGAGATATTCATAGAGAATCAAACATTATATCCTCACTTCCCTGCCTAGCCAACTGATATTTTTATCTAAATACTGAATGATGAAAGGCAAATTCTCAGCAGATGAATCTTAGAATGCAAATGGATGAGCATTTTAAACAAAAGATTCAACAAATCTGCTGAGGTATGAGGTTGCCTACCATATAGAGAAAAGATAAAGAAATCAACTACTTATCTAGAAAATGGATTATGTGTAATTAACATGTAAGTCTATTATTTTTTCTTTTTTTGCAGCTGGGTTCAGAGGGCTCTGAATGATAGTACAATAAATTTATTATTATTACTATTTATTATTTTCTTTTTCTCTTCATATTTCTTCAGTTATTGTTGTAAAACTTCCCTGCTATTTTTTTTAGCATTGGATTGTGACAGATGTTTAATGAAAGTTGAAAGTGTTTTTATTCAATGCCATAAGCTTTTCAGAAGAAAGACAGTATGCAAATTTAAATCATAAATAACTGAAGTGAGAATCAAGATGCTTTCTCAAAAGAATACGTAAGTAGTATCTTAAAAAGAGATAAAAATATAATGGCCTTAGATTTAAAGGATTATGAAATTGAAGAGTGCAAAATTCCAAACTGCTTCATAATTTGGGGAAAAAGAAGTTTAATTTTGTTTCACTAGACTGTCTACCTAGGCAGAAAAAGAAAAGTGACTCTAAGGCACATTAGTAAATGGCTCTGACAAAAATTACTGTATAACTAGAAAATATCTGCAGAACGAGAGAAATAAATACAGTTATAAATGGTTATCTTCCTAAATCATCAACATTATGGGGTGACTGGTTAAGTGAATTATTAGTCCATCCTTTTAGTGGAACACTGGTTTTAATAGTATTTTTTTAAGTTTCAATACAAACAGAATATATTAATATCAAATAGTGTTTATGTACATGTTTATATGTTTCATTAGGTGGATACTCACATCCACTTTATGCTTCCTTTCAAAGGGGAGAATGTTTCATTGTCGGAGTACCCTTGACCTCTGTTTACCATTTTAATCATTCTATCTTCAAAGTACATAGCAAGTTTCAATATTATTGATTTATTTGAGAAGAAATAATTGCTTAAATTCAGCTCAGTTCTGCAGGGCTCTCTTTGGGATCAAGCTTTTTGGCTGAAGCAAGACTTCTTTTTTACATAAGACCATCAATATTACCAGGACACATCCTTCATATTGGGGAGCTCTACTCCAAATTTAACAGTCAACAGGGGAATTGTTGTAATTGTGGGGTCAGTAAGCAGACAAATTTGGCTCTCATACCAGGTAACTTAGTATTTTTTGATAAAATTGTTTTCCCCTTATTTTGTTTCTCATTTTTTTTTTCACAAAATATACCAGGAAGGGAGGGTATTATTTACTGACACACAATGAAATATTTTTTTTGGTTTATCCAAAGGTCACAAAGTCTCAGAGAAAGTTATTTGGAAACAAACACAAACTGAAATTGGAATAATTAATATTTCAAAACCCCCTTCTAATTTCATTTATAAGACACATGATTTCTACTACTCAGAAAAATATGAGTTATTGCTCAATTGTTTGATTAATCCAGTATAGCATAGAAGTACAGTACAAAACATAAATACTAATTTGCGGACCTCGAGAGAAGTTGAAATATTTAACTTCCATGAGATGATTTATGTAATCATGAATAATTTAGAGTTTTTATTTACTGAACACAAATTTTCATGACATAACTTTAGAAAGAGTATTCCTTCCAAAAATTTCTACAGATTAAACTATGGCACAAGATTAAAAGAGGTTGACTTATTATAGCTGAAGTAATTAAAAGCCCAAATTTTGTAGAATTAGCAAAAATCAATCCTAATTTAAGAACTGTAATAATCCACAAATATTACCCAATTATATGTCTATCATTGACTTTGGTAAATGAAACTACTATAAATAAAATATTTTTATCTACTCACTGAACTGTAAAGACAACTTAGATGTCTCCTTGAGCTTAACTATAGACTACTAATTTTAGGGCATTGTGTGTATTTTGTAAAACATACACCATGATATCAGCCTATTTAATACTTTATTAAATAACATAAATAAATAATAATAAATAAAAAGAACACCGGGTTGTATTTAGTATTGATAAAAGGCTCACAATAACAACTCAAGTCTATTTGTTGTATCATATAATTTCTTAAAGATTTATTTATTTATTTCAGAGATAGAGAGAGAATGGGAGGAGGGGCAAAGAGGGAGAAATCTCCAAGCAGACTCCCTGCTGAGCACCAAGCCTAATGCAGGGCTCCATCCCAGGACCCTGAGATTCTGACAGCAGATGCTTAACTGATTGATTCATCCAGGAACCTCCACCATAATTTAATTTTTAAAATGTGTCTCACCAGGATTTTATTATTAATTAATTTATTTATTTATTTATTTATTTACTTACTTATTTATTATGTATTGAGAGAGAGAGAGAGAGAAATAGAGTGAGCAAAAGCCATACGGGGGCAGAAAGAGGAAAGAGTGAAAAAGGCTCCCAGCTGAGTAGGGACTCAGGACTCCTGATTGACTCCAGGACTATGGGATCATGACCTGAGCAGAAGGCAGATGCTTAAGGGACTGAGTCACCAAGGTGCCCCTCACCAGGATTTTAGATAAGACAATTGTTATAGATTAGATGAGCACAAATATCTGACTGGTCAATCAGTCATAATTTGTCTTTACTCAGCATACTCTTTCTTTGCTATATGCTTTTCCTTCTATTTTTGATAGAATTCCCCAGAGAATCCGTCTGGGCCTGGACTCTTGTTTTTGGGGAGGTTTTTGATCACTGCTTTGATCTCATTACTGGATATAGGTCTATTCAGATCGTCAATGTCTTCCTGTTTCAGTCTTGGGAGCTTATAGGTTTCTAGGAATGTATCCATCTCTTCTAGATTGTTAAACATATTGGCATATAGTTGTTGATAGTAATTTTTGATGATTGTTT
>PITA01001065.1:0-120658 GCA_004023965.1 Spilogale gracilis | reverse complement strand
GGCTTCTAGTTTCGTTGATGCGTTCTACTGTATCTCTAGTTTCTGATTCATTCATATCTGCTCTAATCCTTATTATTTCCCGCCTTGTGTGGGAGGTTGGTTTAATTTTTGTTGATTATCCAGTTTTTAAGGTGTAATGAGAGTTGGTGTATTTGGGATTTTTCAATTTTTTTGAGTGAGGCTTGGATGGCTATGAATTTCCCCCTTAGGACGGCCTTTGCTGTATCCCATAGGTTTTGGATCGATGTATCTTCATTCTCATTGGTTTCCATGAAGCGTTTCAGTTCTTCTTTAATTTCTTGGTTGATCCACATATTCCTGAGTAGGCTCATCTTTAGCTTCCAAGTGTTTGATTTTCTCCTGAACTTTTTATGGTGGTTGAGTTCCAGTTTCACAGCACTGTGGTCAGAGAATATGCAGGGAATAATTTCAATCTTCTGGTATCAGTTGAGCCCTGATTTGTGACCTAGTATGAAAGTGTTCTGTGAGTGAGGAATAACAGCAGATTACAGCCTGAATCGGGGCTAGAAAGAAGCCAAACACAGCGGAGCCCGGGGAAAGGCAAGGAGATTCCTTCTATTTTTGAGAGTACCTGGTTAAAAATTAAAGGTAGTAATATTGCATTGGAATACATACATTAAGAATGATTTCTATTTTACTGACACAATTGGTTTTATTTTTTCAATCATATGCTGTCCTTGGTATTTAGAAGAGTATGATTGAACCTTTTGGTGAATTTGAAAGGACTAACTCTCCTGTCTTCATTTCCATTCTACTACCCTCTACAGTCCAACATCTGTCATTTGAAACTTACAATAGTATTCTAACAGCCTAACTTTAATATTATTCTTAGAGCATTAGCTTTAATGGCATTTTCCTGTCATCTTAAATCAATGTACATAGGAAAGATTATTTATTATATGGGATTGGGTTAATTAATTAATAATTTAAAAACCAATATACTTAGTCCATTTGTTAAAATGGTTAATCTTACTCTTCCCCATTTCCCTCTGTAAACATGTTAGGTAAACTAGCCAGATTCTTTGTTTTGCAGAGCTTATAAAAGTTATATGTAAAGCACAAATAAATTAGAAAAACACAACCAAATAATGCTTAATAGAAGATATCCACATCTAAATCTGTCAACACACTTTTGAAAGTATTTTTTATAACTCTAGAAATGTTTGCAAATCAATCTGCAAAGCAAAGCCATATCAAACTTATTCAGAATTCAATGAAACTCAAAACAAATCATTCATATATCTAGTATGAAAAATTGGTTAAAAAATAATTTGAATCAGCAATAGGTAATAAGATCCAAAGATTTGTAGAAACTTGAAAATAGTAATTTTGCATGTGAAGATTTATCCAAAGGATAATCTTTGGAATTATTTCACTTTGGAAGGAAAATGATGTCCCCAGAGATACTCATAGAAAAAAGCTTTATTTGTAATATTAGGTGAAAAAGGTAGGTCTCAAAATTTATTATTCTATGATTAAAATAATGTTTAGATATGTATACAGAAATGTTGAGAAATGTTTTAGTGATAATTGGTAAAGTGTTGGGTTATGTAATTTCTTTACAACTTCAGAGATTTGATTTTTCATGAGAAAAATACCATATAAATTATATTTAAAAAGCAATATTATCTTTAGCTTTCCTGAAAATCCTTTTGTATATATCCTCAGATCTGCTTAATACCTTTCAATCAAAATATCTAATTTAATTTTCATCTTAAAATTAATTTTTTTCTGTAAAACTTGTCAGGTCTTAAATTTGAGCTCTTTCTACATTGCATGAGGTCCAGTATATGATGTATAATAATTGTAAATAAGTAAATTCTTGTTAATTGTATTAACCAATGAAGCTGAGAATGCATACATTTTATCTAGTTCTGCTCTTTCAAATCACCTGTTATATTATGATGAGTCTTATATGGTCTATGTTTGTTATTAACATTGTTGTTAAGGTTTTAGTTTTGTTTTTTCTGCTTGATTTATGTTAGCACAACTTCGGATTTATATATAAATGTATATGATTTTTATAAAGCTACCAACTCAGAGTCATATTTTTAGTATACTGACATCTGTTGTTGAATTTAACATATCTCAGCATATATTCCAATATTTTTCTAGTTCTGCTATACTATATGTTTTTAATATAAATGAATTCCTAAATTTCCCAAATATTTTCATTTTCACAAGAATGTTTACATTCTTTTTTTTACTATCTTAAATAATTCTGTTTTTTCTTTTTGTTTTGAATTTGACTTATTTTTAGTCAATGTATCTCAATGTTGCATCAATACATCTTTATACCAAATATATTGACCAAATAGCTAAATGTGAAGGCTATCAGGCTTGACTCTTTTTAAGTGCTTTGTGACTATTCTAATGACACAGTACAGAGAAGTGAGCAAAACGAAGTCCTCAAGAGTCTTACATAGTACTATACTCATTCATGTCTGCATGTCAATACATCATGCATATATCACAAGCAGAGGTAATAATTTAAAATTTATTTTGTGTACATTCTATAAATTATGATTAAAATTGTTATTGAAATTTCAAAATATTCCTGTTTTGCATTCATAGAACACATGTGAATACATAAACAAGCTTTAAGAAGTAATAAATTCAACAACTTTATAACCGGGCTTTCAGTCAAGAAATAGAACATTACCAACATACAGAAACACCTTTTGAAACCAGCCAACTCTGATTCCCCTTCTCTGTCCTTCCAGAAAGCTACTAATCATAATTTATTCTTAACTATTCCTTTAACTTTTTGTAATGACATTGACTATCTGTGTATACGTTGCTAAAAAATACATTTAGTTTTGCCTGTTTTTAATAGCTGCATATTTAAATGAAATCCTCCTGTTTGTATTTTTCTGTTTCTATTTTGTTATCATGCCACTTTAGGATTCTGGTGGTTCATCTGTAATAACTTGGGGTAGCAATATTTTATTCTTTTTCGCTGCTGTGTAATATCCCATTATATGACTGTTTTACCATTTATTTATACATTCCACTATTGATAGACATTTGAGTTGTTTCCATATTTGGTTTTGTTTTGTTTATTTCAAATTATGTTATTTGGGGGCATATAACTGACATAATATTTAAGGATCTTATAATAAACACAAAATATTTTATAAATTGGGGCACCTGGGTGACTTAGTCACTTAAACTTCTGCCTTTTCCAGGTCATGTTCTAAGGGTCCTGAGATTAAGTCCTGCATCAGGCTTCCTCTTTAGCAGGGAGTCTGCTTCTCTTTCTGTTCCTCCCTCCCACTCATGCCTTTTTTTCTCTCAAATAAATAAAAAAATATTTTTTGAAAAAAAATATAAATTTCATTTGTAATCTCTTATTCCCTTCCTGGTATCTAGCTACTGGAAGTTCTTGGTTTTACCTTCTCTGTCCATCATTTCCTGTTTCAAACCCCTAGAATGTCATTTCTTTTTCTCTTGACTCAGCATTACCAGCTCAAACAATTAATTTCTTCTCAAAGACATTGTCCTGATATTATAACTGCCCATAATAGCATTTCTTTTTTCTTTTTCTTTTTTTTTTTTTCAGTGGTGTGCTGGAGATGGTTGTTACTAGCACCAAATAACTAAATTTCTTTCAACTCCGTTTACATTGAGATGATGTTGGTAGCTTTAAATCAATTAAAACAAGTGTATTGGTGCCATGGGACTCAGAAAATGGTACAAATCAGGCCCTCCCACTCCCAGCCATATGCGATATATTTACCAGCACACCACTGAATCTTTAGAAATAGAAATACCACAGACTTCAGATTTAAACATATTTAGATTCTAATGCCAACTGTTACTAGCTATTTAATCTTAGAAAAGTATTTAATGTCAATTATTTATTTATAGAATAGGGTCAGAGTATTTTTTAAAGTGATAATAATTAAATGGGAAATCATATGTAATGTCGTCGGTCAGTCACCCAGAACAGAATGTGCCCATCTAAGTGTTAATGTTATTCTCTTATGTAATTGGGAAAGTTATTAGTAAAGTTCAGAAAAGAAATTGAATATGGTTGTATTTTTTTCACCTTATAATATTCAAAATCTAATATTTTATTTTCTGGACACTAAACTATGTGCATGTTCTTTTAGGCGGAACAAAAGTATAAGTCAAGTTTGTGTGTTCATTAAGTAATGGTCTTTCAAAACTGGAAAAAGCTTTAATGTTAATTGTGGAAACTGTATTATTTCAAAGAAATTAAATTTCTCTTTATGCTTGTTTTCTAGAAAAAAATATTGCACATGAATTTAATACTTCATGATGAACTATATTTAAAATTACAAATTTAATTTTCCTTTTTGGGCACAGTAATTATAGTTTCCTATCTTTCTTCTGTTATATTTTACATAGAATATATTTTATAAAGACAGTTTTTAATTATTGAGGAAATAATCATTAATTCCAGTAAAAGCCCTCATATCCTTCCCAAGCCAATGAACTCTTCATTTATTTTCAAATCCCAATGTAATTAAGTGCTAACATCCTAATAATCTGTGGTTGAATTCCAATTCCATCGAGACTATGCTCAGAATTGTACAGAATGTTATCCTATGATTTTTACCCTGTTGAATGGAAGCATTTCTAGCAGATAATGTTAATAGCAGAAGTTTATTTATTAATCATTTTTAAAATGCAGCTTTTAGGGGCTCCTGGGTGGCTCAGTGGGTTAAAGCTTCTGCCTTTGGCTCAGGTCATGATCTCAGGGTCCTGGGATCGAGGCCCGCATCAGGCTCTCTGCTCAGCAGGGAGCCTGCTTCCTCCTCTCTCTCTGCCTGCCTCTCTGCCTACTTGTGATCTCTCTCTCTGTCAAATAAATAAATAAAATCTTTAAAAAAAAAAAAAAAGGGGGCGCCTGGGTGGCTCAGTTGGTTAAGCGACTGCCTTCGGCTCAGGTCATGATCCTGGAGACCCGGGATGGAGTCCCACATCGGACTCCCTGCTTGGCGGGAAGCCTGCTTCTCCCTCTCTCACTCCCCCTGCTTGTGTTCCCTCTCTGGCTGTGTTTCTCTCTGTCAAATAAATAAAATAAAATAAAAAAATCTTTAAAAAAATGCAGCTTTTATGCAAGGCACTGTGCTTTGCACCATGTACATTCAAAGCTGAGAGGGGCACACTCTCTTCTCTAGCAGATAGAGTAGGATACAGCTTTTAGTGGAAGGTACAAAGCTTTAGTGAAACATGTTCTGATAATACAACATGAATTTGGAGAATGGAGATACTGTTTCTAGCTTAGAGTGGGTAGAAACCTAGAGGTAGTTAGGCAAAGGTGACTTTTTTTTTAAGTTGGTCTAAAAGATGACTGGGATATGGACTTGTCGCTGATGGGGCAGGAGACAGATACAGGAGGAGGAGGGAAACTGCAACTCACTAGTATGATGGCAACAGCTATTTCAGGGAAATAGCCTCAGATGGTACAGTAAGTGTAGTCAGATAAGGGACAAACACATGAATATCTATTCTTTTTTTATATATGATAATTCCAGAAAATATCTAAAGTGCTTCATTGAACCAGAATATTCTCTTTGAACTAGATGTTTCAAAACAGAAGAAATATAAACAGAAAGGAATTTTGTATCTCCCAGAATTAAACATATTAATTGCTCAATAGTCGTTTATCGGTAGTTGCAACATGCCAACTCATGAAAAAAAGAAAAATATTTACAAAATATATAATATCACTTACAAATACCCAATATGACTAACAAAACATGAAATAACTCAGGTAGTTATTATTGGCCCTAAGAGAGAAAGAGCTAAGCAGGGAGAGCTCTGCCTTATTTGGCTTGTGTCCCAAGGACTAGCACAATGCCTACAATAAGTTCAGGGTCCAATAAATATTTGTTGAGTCTATTCTGAAATATAAATGTTAAGTATAAACTGAAAAGTTAAATATGGCTTATATATAATATATAATATATTATTAATAATATATTAATTAATATACCTGACTTACATATACATATATAAGTATACATATATATATAGAGAGAGAGAGAGGCCTACAAAATCATGTTTTTCTTCTAAAAATTCCATCAAGACATTAATGGATTCCCAATTTCTTGGAACATATGAAGTTTTCTTGGCATCTTTCTAATTAAAGTGAATAAAGCAGAACACCACCAAAGCAGATGGCATGCTTTCAATCAATATACAATCTCAAGTTATATATATTTAACATTTTTCTTAAATAAAATTCATTACCACCTATTTACATATTTAGTTTTTATTGGATGTGTGCATTCTGCTCAATTATTAGGAACTATGCCAGTTTATTCTGTCGTTTTCTTCTTTTTTAAATCTAAAAACATTTATTAAATGCCTACCATATGTTAGCATGCAAGTAGAAGTTACAGAGATAAACGAAGCATTGTCTTACTTTGAAGGTCTTCACCATTTAGAAGGGGTGACAGTCATATAAATGAATGTCTATAATAAAATGATATATGATAATTATGGAATTTTGTGTAAAGTACTGTGAAAGCACAAATGAATGAATGAGCCTGCTTCGTGATAGCTTGCCTGTGTACTGCTCATATTTAAAGATGAGTTTTGTTTGTAAAATATGAATTAAAACTAAATAACATTTATTTCTCTTGTAAATATTTGAAATATCCTGTAATTTGGAAGAAAAATATCTAACAACATAAGCTCATCAACAGCAGGTAATCATCACATGTGAGAATGCTGTTTTTTTCTAAACCAGCCTTATAATGTGCCAGTTTTTCCTAATTTATGACCTGCACAACAGTTCTGAAAGTCAGTTATTCCTCTCAACCTTGATGCTGTACCAGAGAAGAAATGCAGAGACCAAATAGATTTAGAGCTCCTGTGGCTCCCTTTAAGAATTAAAAATCATTTATGAGCATTTTCATATTCATAAATTACACCTATTAAAGGGGCTCATTGCTTAATAACCTTTGGGCACATTTACAAAAGTAAGAAGACAAAATCTGCCACTGCAGCTTCAATTAAATAGGCAGCAGAAAAAAGAAACATACTCAGCCACGTGAACCATAAATGAAAAACAGGTGCAAATAAAATCTCTTCCAAATATCAAGAATATGAAGAGTGATACTAGCATTTCAAAGTTGACCCTGGCTGTGGAGAAATAGTCATATTTTATGGGAATGTTACCCAATTCCATATATTCTAAGTTCGGGAACACGTACAAGGTTAAGCACATGGTAAACCTACCAGAGAGAATCAGAAATAAAACCAAAACCAAAATAAAGGGTATACTTCCAGATTTTCATATGAGGCCACATAACCAGATAGGAACCAAAAGTTTTGACTCACTGAGAGCAACATGACTGAGTATTCTCTACACCAACAAATGCAAATGTATTACACTGTCATTTAAATTATTTCATCAGTTTACCTTTGCTGGAGGGATTTAACATTTGCCCAGACTAATTTCAAACAGAATGTGAGTTAAAAGCATTGTTAGTTTTTCCATGTTAGGGAAGCACTTTTTTTTTTTAATATCCTTTGATTTCTGCTATGGTTAATTGTGTCCCCTAAAAAGAGACATGTTGAAGTTCTAACCCTGAGGAACTCTGAATGTGACCTTATTTAAAAATTGGGTCTTTGCAGATGTAGTCAAAATAAGGTGAGGTCATAATGGGTTATACTGGTTGAGAGTGAGCACTAACCTAAGGACTGATGTCTTTAGAACCAGGGAAATTTAGGTAGCAACATACAGAGAAGAAGCCCATTTGGAGATAGAGGCAGGTGTGGGAGCTATTCATCTATAAACCAAGGAATGCCAAGGATTGTTGGCAACTACCAAAAGCTAGAAAGGGCAAGGAAGATGTCCTCAGAGCATTCAGAGAAGTATGTACCAATAGATTTGGGAATTTTAGCATCTAGACTGAAAAGAATAAATTAATATTATTTGCAGCACTTTGTTATAGCAGCCCCAGGAATTTAATCAAATGCCTGTTCTAGAGATAAAAACATTATATAATATATAATTATATATAGTTTTCCACTCAGATAATTCTCCAGACAAAGGAGTAGCCAAAATTTCCATAAAGAGCTAGCTAGATAGAAATATTTTTGGTTCATTAGGCCATATGATCTCTATCACAATTATCAACTCTGTCGTAGTGCAAAAACAACCATGGGCAATACCTATGTAAACAAGCATAGTTGTTTTCCAATAAAGCATGATTTATAAAAACAGGTATCTCACTCATAGTATGGTCTTAGTCTCATCTTGCTTTCCTTTTTCTTTCTCATTTTCATATATTTTTTCCTGTTTAATTTCCCTTTGGTTGATACGAGGAAGCATGCTCTCTTCTTGGCTTTTAAACTGATATCACTTTGAATATATTACCCAGATGTGGTAGACAGAATAATAGTCCCTAAAAGATGTCCATATTCCAATCACTGCAACCTGTGTGTATGTTACCTTACATGGCAAAGGGTGCTTTACAGATGTAGTTAATCAATGATTATCTGAGGGTGAGATATAGTTTAGATTATCTGTGTGGTTCGAATGTAATCATAAAGTCTTTATAATGAGGTAGGAAAATCACAGTCAAAAAAGTCATATGAAGATTAAAGCCAAGAGAGAAAGAGGTACTGGAAACGACACACTGCTGACTTGAAGATGGAGTATGGGGCCATGAGCCAAGGAAAGCAGAGATCACCAAAAGCTACAAAAAACATGGGGTCAGGTTCTTCCCCAAACTCCCAAAAGGAAGGCACATTTGCTTATCAATTTAGAATTCTGAGCTCCAGAACTACAAGATAATATATTTGTATAAGTAGGGAACATCTTATAGAATGTGCATTCTAGCCTCCAGATCTAGAGAATACAGGTGCCGTAGAGTATTCATAGTTTGTTCACATGTTCTCTGTCACATTCAATGTTGAAACTGGGTGATGATTATTCTCTTTGGAAAGTTACTGACCTTCTAGTCTTCCTCAGACCCATCACTAAGAATCCTACCTTTCAGTGCAACAGTCCTTCACTGGAAACTAAACATGTACCCTTCCATCCTGGCAGAGGAACCTCTCAATTTCATTTCCTTCTCATCCTCACCCCTCCTCCATCTCAAAACAGCATTCCTGGTTTCTGAGTGTTCCCAGCTAGAACCAATTCTCACCCAGGCTCCACTGGGAATTTGAAATCCTGGTGCTGCTACTTTTCCAGAAGAAATGAGGTGCAATAGAAGATACACTTGCGAGATACAAAAAATAAACCCACAAAACAAACTTGCTGTATAGTTTTAACAGATGATTATCCATATGAAAGGAGAGCAAGCTTCTGTAATAATTCAAAAACTCTGCTTTAGTCAGTGGTGTTTGATGATGACTGCATCAACTGGAATGTGGTAATGTCACTGAAAACACAAAGACAGGGTATAGATCATAAAAGAATTATCTCGGTTTTAAAGACATTAAGAGAAAGAAAAAAGAAAGAAAAAAATGAAAAGGAAACAGAGCAAAAACAAGCAGATAACAGGGAAAATACTGTTCAAGGAAACTATTTCATCGTTCATGTTGTCGGTTTCTATATCTGATGATAAGTAATTTTTACCATATTTCTATGCGGAGCCACAAGTTTTCTAATACATAAAAATTTCATGGTTTTTTACCCCACATATCTTCTTTTACATTTGGAAGTAAATAACTTTGCATTGACCCAAACTCCATAACAGAATAAACTGGTAAATAAATTGCTTTACTTATATGTGTGTCAACAAATACCTAGGGTTTATGATATTGTAAGCTCTTCAGTGTTTTCAATCAATAAGTACAGAAGACAGATACTTTCTGATACTCATTTGTTTCCCATGAGCTGTTTATATTACAAAAACCACATTTTAACATCCATGGACTTGAAACTTTTAAAAAACTTTTCTTTAAAGTGCAGCACATAAAAAATACAATGTAGAACTCAACAAATGATCCCAAACTGAATACATAATGTCATCACTACCTAGGTGAAAGAATGGATTATTACTATTGCCAGATATCTCCTTCTAGAACCTTTCCAACCTCTATTACCTTTTCCCCTCCCTTCAAAGATAATAAGACCTCTGACTTGTGATATCATATATTAATATCATTTTAAATCTTATATACATATTATTAGAAGTACGGATTATTTTGTACTTAGCTTTCTTTACAGATATTATATTTATGAAATGCGTCCACTGTGTTTATGTCACAGTAGTTCTCCCATTTTAAATTATGCAGTATTCAATGGTGTTACTAGAGAATTACCAAAGTTCTTATTGTTGGACAAGTTTTGGAATACTAAAAGGCATAGTCTTATGCAAAAAAAAAAAAATGGACAAATCAGTCATCTAGAACATTTAAACTCCAAAAAAAATTTAGCTATGCTATAGGCAGCTCTGAGGTGGGAAAATTGCTCTTGGTTGAGGCCACATATACAATTAAATAAATATACTCTCCATGTATCCTTAAAGGCTTTCTGATATCCTTCTAGAAAAAGAATCATTGTTTAATTTACTTATTAAGAACACCAGTCTCTTTTTTCATGTATGGAGCTTTGCTAGTTTATAAGAGAAATATCTACCAAATTATTAGTTCAGATACAGAAAATTTATACTTACATTTAATATTTTATGCTTATATTTAAGGTTTTGTCATATGTCATTATATGCCAGGAAAGTTCATACACAATGTTAAAGGGAATAATTAATGCTATTTCTATTAATATTGTTTCAGTTTTAAAGAGTTGTCACAACCTTTGACTGGTAGTATTTATCTCAGTGCTGGGTACAATGTCAAGTTCAGGAAACAGTTATTATATCATTATCATCATTCAAACACTGACCAAGATTGTGAAGTTGAACTATGGAGAGTGAATCCATTGAGATAAATGTTATTTTCCTAATGGTTACTGACTAGACTTTTAACTACTATTGAGAACATAACACAGAATCCACGGAAACAGGACATTTAAAATTCTCATATGGAAATATGTTCAATTTTTAAATGTTTTCATAGTTTCAAGGCAATAATTAAGAAACCAAGTTTAGGCATTTCCTGATATCAATGAAGAGATGATCTAAAGGACTTGTTCATTAAGGCCAGAAATGTTTCCCACCTTCAGGTCATGGTTTTAAAAAATATTTATTAGTTGATATTTATTGCTAATTCTATAATTATATTGTGAGAAAAAGAAGAAAAGAAAGAAAAGAAAATTATCTGCATAGGCAGAAAAAGTGTTAAGTCTGGGATTAATACTAATTTAGTTTCATATGTCACTATTTAGAAAAAAGAAATAGAGAGGAGCTAATAGTTGTTTTATATGAAACTCACTCATTGACCAAACTGGGAAAATAAGATGTATTATCTATAAAACAAAGCTATGTTTTAGCTCCTTATTTAGACAACACATATTCTACATGCAACTAATGATGGTTAAAATCACTGCTTTGCTTATTAAAAATACCCTTCCATATTCAAGTTTTCTGATATTTTTACCAAGAGAAATGTGTACAGTCATAATTTAGCATCACCAACAATTTTTCTGAAAAATTTCCCAGAAACTATTATTTTAAAGTTTTATTTAGCTTAAAGTGAAGTTTACGTTTAGATACTGTACTTCATATATTGACAAATTTGATTTTGTCTATTTAGAATGTACAGTGTCATAATAAAAGACCAACATATTAAGAAAATAATATGTACGTGTTTTTATTCATTCTGTGACATAATATTTCAGTTTCTAGAAGTTAAATAGTCTATTAGTCAATTTGTCTTTCTTTATCTTTAGATACTGTGTTTTAAATAGATTTACTGCCTTCGTACATATTAACAATTTTTTGAATAATCTTACTTTATGCCAAGCCTAGATGAAATCTCTGGTGAGTCCTACCAACACTGCTAAAGAGGAGTAATATAGGTTTTACACACATTTTTCTAAAATAGTTAAGGAGAAGAAATAAAGTCCAAGTAATTCTAAAAGAACAGCATTGTTCTGATACTGAAGCCTATTGGACTCATTCAAGTAAACAAAAATACGGACCAACATACTTTATGATCATAGATTCAGTAATTATTTTTTAAAGTATTAGCAAATGAATCCAACAATATATAAAAGTGATAATGCATCATGTCCACATGTGTTTTAATAACAGGAATGAAAGGCTGTATTCACATCAGAATGGCAATTACTGTAATTTGCAATATTAACAGACTAAGAATAAAACCATATGGTCTTCTTAATAGATGTACAAAACAGTATTTTATAAATCCACCATCCACCCCTGAAAACAACTCTCAGAAAACTATGTGCTGAAGGTAATTCCCTGAATTAATAAAGAAGAGCTTTGTAAAACTTAAAACTGACATCAATAAAAATTGAAAAATAAATGAATGCTTTTCTTCTAAAATCAGAAACAATTTAAAGATGACTTGTCTCACCATTCACTTTCAATATTGTACTAAAGGTACTAGCCCATGAAAAAAGGAAAAGAAATACAAAATAGGTTAAAAAAATACAATTGACCCTTAATATGGGTTTAAATGGTGTGTGTTCACTCATATGTGATTAAGAAAATAGATAATGAAGTACAGACAGTACTGTAAGCATTTCTCTTTCTCTACGATTTTTTAAAATAACAGTTTCTTTTCTCTAGCTTACTTTAGTGTTAGAATACAGCATATAATACATATAACATGCAAAATATGTGTAAATTGACAATTTATGTTATCAGGAAGGCTTCTGGTCAAGAGTAGACTATTAGTAGTTTTGGTGGAGTCAATACTTATATGTGAATTTGCAACTGTAAACCCTAACTCTCACATTGTTCAAGGGTCAATTGTAAAACTGTCTTTCTTCACATATAACACAATCATCCAAGTAAAAAAAAGTCTTAAGAGATCAACAAAAATGTACTAGAACTAAATTAATTTAGAAAGAAAAGAAGGAGAGAGGGAAACAAGTTATAAGAGACCCTTAAGGATAGAGAACAAAGGGAGGGTCAATGGAGGGAGGGGGGTTGGGATGCTCTAGATGGGGAATGGGTATTAAGGAGGGTACCTGTTATGGTGAGAATTGGGTGTCCTATGTAAGTGACAAATCACTGAATTTTATTCTAGAAACTATGTAAAATATATTAACTATGTAAAATTCAAATTTAAAAAAAGTTTGCATGACATCATATATTCAAATATTAGTTATATTTCTATAAACCAAACCAAATACTTTGAGATTTAAAAAGGCAACAATATGATTTACAATAATTTCAATAAATATATATATATGGCAACTATACTTTAATTTTTTTAAAAAAAGAAGTGATCTGATTGGGGATAAATGCAACAAAATATATGTGAGACTTTTACACTAAAAACAGAAATATATTGCTAAAAGAAACTAAAAAAGACTTAACTTTGTCTTAGTTATGACATGGTTTAGTATATGTACTATGTTCTAGTATATGTACTATGTTCATGTTTCGCAATATAGTTAATTCTACCCAAATTGACCTATGGATATATTCTGAATCTGATGAAAATTCTAGCAGAACCTTTTTATAGGACTCAAAAAAACTCATTCAAATAGTCATATGATAGTGGAAAGGACCTAAAAGAGCAAAAACAATTTGGAGAAGAAGATGACACTGGATAACTACGTTATCTGATATTTAAAATTTTACTACACCCAGTTCTATATTTAAGGAGCTTGGAAATCATTACTCCATCCTAACAAGTAAAAAGCTGAACAGACTGAAAAAGTTACAACTCTTTTTAGATCCATAAGAGAGAGGAGGACACAAAGCAAACCAGTGATCCCGAGATTTGAGAGTAAAACAAGCAAATACAAGGAGTAGCAGCTTATCAGAGCAGAAAGTCCTTAGGGAAACTGCCACAGAAAGCAGTGCTGAGGTAGGAAAGCCTGGCCTGCAATCGATGAATTATTGGATGCTCAATGTGGACAAATTTCAAAGTGAAAAACTCCAGGGGGACCCATTCACAGTGCTTCCACCGCCTCTACCAATAATGTGGGATATACCTTTAGAAAAGGGCCCAGGTTCCCATAGTAGGTATTAGAGAAAAATCTCCTTTTGCTTTTGCCAGCGGGATGGGAAAGGAAACATTCTGAAATAAGCCAGAGTACTTTGTTCTTCTGAACACGGTGCGTCTTAGGAGAAACTAGTTAAGCAGAATTTAATGTGCTGGGATATTATGAGAACCTAACCTGAGGGAAAGGAAATACTCAATTTAAGCTGGTGCTAGCCATGCTAGCTTGCCTAAAGGGGAGAGAAAAAAGGAAAAAAAGAAAAACAAAAATAAAATGAAGAAATACTTGTGAAGTTTACCGTCTAGAGGCACAGGCTAGTCAAAAGACTGAAAGCTAATCAAAGGAATATAAAATACTTCCCCCCACCTACACCACACTATGATGTTACTAAAGGTCTCTTTATAGCAGTTGCTTTTACCCAGTACAGCATGTCTGGCTATCAAGAAAAAGTACAAGGCATACCAAGTCAAAAAACACAATTTGAAGATACAGAGTAAAGAACAGACCCAGATATATCAGGGACACTGGAATTTAAAGCAACTATGATTAATACACTAAACATGCTAATCGATAAAACAGGTAGCATACAAGAACAGGCAGTAATGTAAGCAGAGAGATGAAAATCCTAAGTAAGAACAACAACAAAATACTAGAGATAAAACAAAACAAAAACGAAAACCAAATATAAGTAAAAAATAAAGAACTCCACAATATAGAAATAAACACTAGGGGAAAAGAAGGAAAGAATTTTTGTTTTCTAGAAAAAAAGGAATGATAGCAGCTGACATGTTCCTATAAGAGTTCTTAAAATGTAGGGGCACCTGGGCGGCTCAGTTGGTTAAGCGACTGCTTTCAGCTCAGGTCATGATCCTGGAGACCCAGGATCGAGCCCCACATCGGGCTTCCTGCTCAGTGGGAAGCCTGCTTCTCCCTCTCTCAGTCCCCCTGCTCTTGTGTTCCCTCTCTGGCTGTGTTTCTCTCTGTCAAATAAATAAATAAAATCTTAAAAAAAAAAAAAAGAGTTCTTAAAATGTAAGTGCTTAAACCACAACCCTCAGCAGCACTTTTTAAGCACTCAGTAAATACTATTTTTAAATATTATGGGTTCTTGGTTATATTCAGTTAGATTATAATGATTGAATTTTCTTGAGTCAGTCTGTTCCTATCTCAGCTCACATATTAGCTGAATGGCTGTAACACAACAGTGTTATTACTTAACTTCACAATTTTTTTTTAATTAGAAAAATAACATGAAACAATCAACTTATACTTCTAAAAACAAAATCCTTCACGTGGTAAAGTACTTGAAATTTTCATTAATAGTTAGAACTCAATTCATACTAGGTATTCATTTTATTGGCATTATCAGATCTAACCTTTAAAATCACCTTACACATACCTTGTTTTTATTATATCTATTTTAATGAAAAATGTAATTCTTAGAATACAGGGAATTTTTTCAAATCCATATAGTCAGCAATGTAGGATTGATATTTGAAAGCCTCAGTATGGCTTCAGTTCCTATTCATCTTTTGTGGATTCCATTTTAAATCATACAAATAAATTGTAAACTTATAAGATATTTAGTTTTTGTATTAAGGACTTATTTTTTAAATGTTATAGGTAATCACATGGCTGTGTAACACATCTAATCTGAGCTCATCTTCAAGAATCCTAAAACATAATCTGTAACTGTCTTTATTTGGGGTTTGGTTAGGGGTAGGGATATGTCAGGTTCCATAGATAAGCTGGAATTCCTGACAAGGGATTCAGCACTTCAGCATAAAATAAATTCTACCAAAACATCAATGAAGGAAAAAACATCAGAAATCATCTAGCAGAATTTGTGCTTGTTTGGATATTTGTAATAAGAAATAATGTGATGATCAATACCAAGATTGAAAAATATATTTTGTTTAAAGAAATAAAGATATAATGCCAAAGATAAGATTACAAATAAGATGACTGGCACACAGGAAAATAATCCAGTCACTCAAAACACACTAGGAATATATTTTAGAATCAGCATTTTAGAAACAGATTTCTTGATGATTTGTGTATCTTGAAAATAAATTAGGAAGGTTTATGATATTCTATTATAGCTCTTCAAACTACTAATCTTAGCTTCATAAGAAACCCTAAATGTCTGAAACTATTTGTCAAGTGGCAATACACTGAGTACTGTATTATGTTCTCTTGGCAGTGTATTGAAATATTTGTAATTTTCATGTTTTATAGTTCCCTAGAATCATTAGCACACTTTCATTTTAGAGGCTGTGCTAAATTCAGCACTAGAGTCAATCGTTTGAGGAAATGGAAGTGAGGGGTAAGATTCATTTTAATAGTTGGGGAACTCAACTGGGAAAATGATCTGTCAGTATTTTTCTGGAACACAACACTATGTAATTAGATTGGTGGAATGAAGGGAGATAGAAAGGACAAGATTAGAGATGTTCTTCTGGGAATAATTAGCCTTGAGAATGCAGTTAAAACTATGTGAGCATAAAAAGTTGCATAGTCAAATCTTGAGGGAAAAGAAGAAAGAATATAGAAAGCTTAAGAACGATTGAGAAGGACATCTTGATAGAAGTGGAGGGCAAAGGGTAGGCCTTAGAACTAATGGAATTTCTTTATTAAAATTAAATCTTTAAACATTTTTCTTTGTTGTTGTTAAATTGTGTGTGTTGTAAGACACTAATGTCTTCTGCACTTCCATTCAAGCTGCAAAATAATACATTACTTTGTTCTTGTTCTCCATTAAATTATAGAAGCCTTGAAGAATGAATCATGTCTTTTACTTTAATTATGCACTCTGCTATGCATATAACATGAATTAATATGTAATATCTCACAAGAAAATTTTAGGGATTTTTGGATAGATATCATCATATGTGACAGATAATTTCATTTTTAATGTGCTATTTGCCAAATTCAGTACCAAAATTTATTCTTTTCCTATAGACAGATACATACTTGCCAAATGCCCACTATGGATCATGTAAGAAAATGCAAACTTAGGCTAAGTCTGGAAGTATAGGCCCAGGGAGGCTACTACTAAAGTGTTCTTTTTCAGTGTGTCAGGTTTTATGCTTAAAATACGTCTGAATCATATGTTATTGCCATAATGTCTTTACCTTAATATAAATATTTTCCTCCTATATATGTTAAATCAGGAGGTAGGAAAATGTTAAAACTTTATCACATGGCCCTACCAAACCATATGGAAGAACAGTGAGTACACACAGTTATTTTTTATCAGTTTGAGAAGTTTAACCGTATGGGGAAAAAAACTCAAAAACAGACATGGAGGGACACTTCTGACATGACAACAAGAGGACTTCCACAGATCCAAACCTCCGTGAAACTGGTGAAAATTGTAAAAATAACAATTATTTAAATTCTCTGGAATTCTCTGGAAATAGCCCTGATGTATACAGTAAATAAATGTTTGTTAAAATACATCTACATAAGCTGAGTAAGAACTGATAGTCTTTGATAACTGAACCAAGACTCATACTCTCTCTCTTCATGCTAGGGATAGAAACGCTCCTCCACACTGTTTCATAAAAACACAGAGTTCCATTTCCATGCAGCTCCCAGTCAAAGTGCTGTTTTCCTGGGAAAGGAGAACATTAGCATTTCTCACTACTCCTAGATATCTTTGGTAAGGCTAAGTTCCAAGTGAGTGGAGTAAGAAGTGGGTGCTTTGTTCTTCCACCCACCCCCACTTATGGTAGGGAAGCTCTATCTTGGGTAAAATATCACTAAAAATGCTGGGGCCTCAGTCAACCTTGCCCTGACTTACAGGGTATGATTTCCACAGCAAGAAAGCATGCCAAGGAAACCTTAAATTGTTGCCCCATCCCCTCCTCCAAGCACTCGGCTCCTAAAGTCACTCAGAGAGAACCACTTCATTTTCCCCAATATTAGCTGTATAGCCATGGTCCAAAGTTTCTTCCCAGGATTTAAGGGGAGACACTACAGAATAGAGAGTTCTAAATGCTTCTCTAAAGGAACTGGACTTAATTTGCAACAGAGTATATGCAAGTTTAAGCATGAGGGCATTCTTCAAAAGAGCAGAGTAGGGAAAGACCATTAGGACTAGATTGAAAGATTCACCTTGGATATAAGCTAAACTAGTATAACCATACTAGGTTGTCAAAAGTGAAAGGGGAAAGAAACAGTTGGGAAGAAACTTTCTGGAGTTGGAGTAAATATTAAGCACTGACCTCAGGAACTTTCCCTTCAAAACTAGTAGAATTTGATTGGATTAGACTGTGAACCAATTTATGTCCCATGTCATTATTGAAAAAAATACAGCAATTCCACAATAATTAGTGAAGATTAACAGCTGGATGTGATCAGGGAAAGAAACAGTCAAACATAGCCCTGATAAAACCAGACATCCCAAGATGATGGTGGACGTTTCCAAAGATACATTCCCCTGAGGAGAAAAACAGAGACTTAACATTGCGGATATCAACTTCAATAAAATAATCCAACTAGTCACTCAGCAAGTAAAGAAGTGAATAACAATAACAAATTTAGGGGCTGGGGGTGACCAGAATCCAGAGGTACTATGATAAAATGGCCAGTTTCCAACAAAATATTATGAGACAAGCAAAGAGAAAAGAAAGGATGACCTATGTATCAGGGGACAAATCCCCCTCCCCCCACAAACTGCCGATGAGAGTGTCTGTATATCTAGAATTAATGTACAAAACTTTGAAGTAACCATTATAAATATGTGCAAAGAACTAATGAAAATCATGATAAAATAAGTAAAGGGAGAAACAATTATAG
The DNA here is from genome assembly GCA_004023965.1 of Spilogale gracilis. Lineage (NCBI taxonomy): Eukaryota > Metazoa > Chordata > Mammalia > Carnivora > Mephitidae > Spilogale > Spilogale gracilis. Next base: position 101,799 of record PITA01001065.1, on the reverse strand, counting down.
TGTCTCATCAAATGAAGAATATCAATAAAGAGATAGATAGTATATAAAAGAACCAAATGGAAATTCAGGAATTAAAAGTCAGATAACTAATATAAGAATTAACTAAAAGAATTCAGTGGATTTGAACTGGAAAAAGACAATGAACTTGAAGACAAAGTAATAGAAATAATGCAACCTGAAACAGAATTAAAAGAAGTGTTCATAACTATTAACTGTAGTAGAAGAACCAGAAGAGAAGGAAAACAGAGGGAAGAAAACATATTCAAAGAAATAATTATTGAAAACTTCCCAAGTTTATTGAAAATATTAATCTACGTATTCAGGAAGCTCAACAAACTCCAACTAGAATAAATTCAATATACTCCATCAACAAATATGCATATCATAGTAGAAACATTGTACTGAATTAAGCAAAGACTACAGATGGTAATATCACAAGAATAAATGAAGAGAAATAAATGATAAATAAAATTAATATAAGAAAAACCATTAATATGTACTCACTCTCTTTTCTCTCTTAGTTTCTTTAAATGACAGAAAATTATGTAATTATAACAACTTATTTGGGGGCTTATAACATAGATATAACATGTATAACAATACCACAAAAAAGGGGTGATTTGGGGACAGCTAGATAAGAGCAATATTACTATATATCATTGGAATTAAATGCTATAAATATGGGCTGTTTCTGATAAGTTATAATATATGTGGTCAAGCAGTAAGGAAAAAATATTTTATTTTATTTTATTTTATTATTTTATTTTATTTTATTACAGATTTTATTTATTTATCTGACAGAAACACAGCTAGAGAGGGAACACAAGCAAAGGGAGTGAGAGAGGGAGAAGCAGGCTTCCTGATGAGCAGGGAGTCTGATGTGGGGCTCGATCCCAGGACTCTAGGATCATGACCTGAGCCAAAGGCCGATGCTTAATAACTAAGCCATCCAGGTGGCCCAGAAAAAACAATTTTAATATTATAAATATAACTAAGGATACTAACTGTTGTGTTATAAAATATTCACTTAACAAAAAGAGAAAAAAACAAATGAAACAAAACTGATAAAGGACAAAAAGACAATTCAACAATAATAGATAGCTCAATGCCTTGATTTCAATGCACAGAACATCTAGACAAGACCAGCAAGAAAACAGAAGACTTCAACATCATTAAAACTCAGCTGGAACTCACAGACATCTATAGAACACTCCTAATAGCAACAGAACATGTTTGTCTCAAGTGTGCATGGAACATTCTCCAGGATAGACCATACATTAAATTCCAAACAAGCCTCACAGATTTTAAAAGTTACAAAATATGCAAAGTGTTTTCTCCAACCACAATGTAATAAAATTAGATAGTCATAAAAGAAAGAAATTTAGGGGACTCAGAAATTTGGGGAGGGGCACTTTCAGTGTTAAGCATCTGCCTTTGGCTCAGGTCATGATTCCATGGTCCTGGGATCGAGTCCCACATCAGGCTCCTTGCTCAGCAAGAAGCCTGTATCTCCCCCTGCCTCTCTCCCTGCTTATGTTCTCTCTTTCTCTCTCTCAAAAAAATAAATAAAAATATTTTTTAAAATGGGGGAACTTGGGGAACTCGCAAATATGTGAAAACTAAAGAACACAGTCCCAAGTAACCAATGGAGCAAAGAAGAACTCTAAAGAAAATTAGAAATTACTGTCATTTTAATGAGAATGGAGGCAATAAAATATCAAGCTAAAAGCTAAAGCAGTGTCCAGAGGGAGATTAATAGCTGTAAATTGTAAATTAAGAAAGAATAAAGATCTCAAATCAATAAAACACTAGAAAAAAGAAAAAGAAATTATAACCACATGATCACTTCAATCAAGAAAGAAAAAAAATAAATTTGAAAGACTCCAAAGTCACTTTATAATAGAAATACCCAAATTAAAATAAAAGGTAACATCCTCATCCCAGTTGAAATACATCTGTGAAAGCCTGTAACTAACACCATACCTATTGGTAAAAGACTGGCTACTTTTCCTCTAAGATCAGAAATAAGACAAGTATGTCATCCTTGCTACTGCTATTTAACATTTATCAAAGGTTCTAGCCAAGACAATTAGGCAAGAAGAGGAAATAAAGTATCCAGAGTGGATAGGAAGAAGTAAAACTGTACTTGTTTATAGATGACATAATCTTATGTAGACCAAATTTTAAAGACTCCACAAAAAGATAACTAGACCTAATAACTAGTAAATTAATTCAGCAAAGTTGTAAAGGTGCTAGTTTGAACAAAATCATCATTAAATTTCCATACACTTGAAATAAACAGTATAAAAATGAAATTAAGAAAAGAATTCCACTTATGATAGCAACAAAAAGAAAAAGAAAGAATACAATGTGTATTTAACCAAAAAAGTGCAAGACTTTTACCTATAAACTGAAAAACGTTGTTGAAAGAGATTTAAAAAGAACTCAATAAATGGAAGAATATACCATTTTCATCCATTGGAAGAGGTAATATTGTTAAGATGGCAATACTCCCCAAATTGATCAACATATTCAAAGCAGTCTCTGTCAAAATCCCATATTGCTGTTTTATAAAATTGAAAAGCTAATCCAAAAATTCTAAGATATCACAAATTACCCAGCGCAAATAATCTAAAATAAAATTTAAAAAAAGAAATCATAGTTCCTTACTTTGTAAGCCTACAAATCCACGTGTCTATTGCCAAATGATTTTTTACATGGGTATCAAGACCATTAAATGAGGAAAAGAACAGTTTTGTTTTGTTTTGTTTTTGTTTTGTTTAATTAAGCAATTGAATTCTTACATGGAAAACAATGAAATCAGACCCTCACCTCTCACTGTATAAAAACTAACTCATAATAAACCAACAACCTACATGTAAAACTTTCAGAGGAAAACAAGAAAGTTAAACTTCATGGGGTGCAGTTTTTGAGTTAACACAGGGTGCAAACATTATAAATGTTCATTTTTGGTTAAGACTTTGCCTTCTGCTCAGGTCATGATCCCAGGTCCTGGGATTGAGCCCCACATTGGGCTCTCTTCTCAGCAGGGAGCCGGCTTCTCCCTCTCTCTTCTGTCCCCCTTGCTTGTCCTCTCTCTCTCTCTGTCAAATAAATAAATAAAAATCTTTTAAACTTCATGACCTAGGATTTGGGGAAAAACAACTCATATATATTTTTGTTTGTTTGTTTATCACACTGTTTCAGCAACCTTACTGTGAATCCAGATATGGTACAATATGCAGATTAGTATTTGCAAGGTGTGTGCTCAGAAAGGAATGAATGTTCATTGCTTACCAAAGATGAGTACCTTGGAGCCTTCGCCAGGGTAATGAAGCTTTTTACATCCGAGAGATTGACTTAAGTAAGACAAGCATATATATTTCCTTATTCTTATTTAAAAACTAAGTAGACTGTTAGAGGTTGTGTACCTTGTAATGAAACCATCAGTTTTTGAATCAGTTTTCTTATTTCATAGCATTCAGTAATACTCAACAGAATATGGAAGCAAACTGGAATGTGCTACCCAACCCCAATTTTAACCCCACCTACTACAAAAGAGTCTGAGAGAGCCAAGAGGCCCTGGATTAAAGAAGAAGGGTAAACCACCCCCCCAGAACCAGCCTCTGTTAGTGAGGCACTGCTCCACTCCTTTTCTGACATTCTACATAGATATGTGATTTTATTTCACATGGAGAGTCAAAAGATTTCCAGAAAAATGAAGCATTTTCCAATTAGTGACTCAAGCTGAAAAATGAACATTTATAATGTTTGCACCCTGTGTTAACTCAAAAAACCTGATCTACGTGGGTTTTATATCCCACCGAGAAGTGATTTGATTGTTTCTGTTACAGTGAGTAAAATTTTGCATACTGTAGCTAAAGTGCAAAAGTCAGGGTGTTAAACACAGTGACTAGAAACTTGAAAAGAAACAATGTGTTAAATCTTTTAATAGAACAGTTGGAAATATAAATGCTGTGTATACTACATTACACACAAAGAGGATGGCCATTCCTGGGTAGTTGTTTTTCACTATTGTTTTACAACTCTAAAATATATGCTTGCTCAACTCAGGTTCCAGGAGCATATTTATTTTTCCAAATAAACTATTTATCACATTGTTTTGGTATGCAATTTATTCTGAAATTATTTGCTATGAATCTATTGCTATTCTGTTTTATAATTCAGAGCGGTAGTACAGACTCAGCATATTTATGTATTTCTAATATCAGATTTACAAGACAAGTTCCTTTTCTGTGGCATGCATATAATTGACTTTATTCTTTTAGTCTTCTATCAGATCCTTTAATCAGGATATTCTTTTTAAAAGAATAATGAGGAACCAAAAAAAGAGTATGATATTACATAATTGTAATGTGTGGAAAGCTATGTCTTAGACACCATAAACCAATAAAAAAAGCAGATTTCATCTCCTTTCAATATTGAGAATTAGTTTCCTATTTAATTCATTTTCTTGACAGTTAAATACTAGGAATTGACAAAGGGGTGGGCAAAAAGAGTAAAAAGACATTATTTCTCTGAAATAGAGTAAAAAGGGGGTGGCTTGTTAAGTGGAAATATTCATATTTGAAAAATCAGATTAACATTTCCTTATAGGAGTTACATTATTCTTATTATGAAGTAAGAATTTCATCCTAAAGGATGTGAATTATATGCTACTTTATTATGTTTGCCATTAACATTTGTTTCATTCTTATCAATATGTATGCTAAAACTGGGGTGCTTGGGTTGACACAGTTCTTAAGCATCTCCCTTTGGCTCAGGTCATGATCTCAGGGTCCTGGGATCCAATCCCACATCTGGATCCCTGCTCAGGAGGAATCCTGCTTCTTCTCCCACTTCCCCTGCTTGTATTCCTGCTCTTGTCTCTTTCTTTGTCAAATAAATACATAAAATATTTTTAAAAGTATGTTAAAATTAAGGTATGTTTGAAACCCACACAATTTGAACTGTTATTTTTCCTAAAACTATTCTAAAGAATACAATACAACTTAAAAATTAAAAAAAGGAACATGTGACACATTTTAAAAACAAAAAGGATTAAAACATGGGAGAAACCTGGGAGCAGAATTTTGGCAACTAAAACATTTGATTAGTGTTTTCAATACTGATTTAAGATAATAATTGATAAAAATAGATAAAGTCACCATTGCTTATGTCAATAGACACATATGAGACATTAGATGAGAAATCAAATACCATGGGGACTTAAATATAATCCTAAACACTGTTGACATGATCCACAGGTATTAGGGAGCTAAGAATGCTTTAGGGAAGGCGGCTGCATTATTTAGTGAGAATAACTATACTTTTATAATCTTAAAATATTGAACAAATAGGACTCCTGGGTGGCTCAGTGGATTAAAGCCTCTGCCTTCAGCTTAGGTCATGATCTCAGGGTCATGGGATCAAGGCCTGATTTGGGCGCTCTGCTCAGCAGGGAGCCTGTTTCCTCCACTCTCTCTGCCTGCTTGTGATCTTTCTCTCTGTCAAATAAATAAATAAAATCTTTAAAAACATATTGAACAAATTGTAAACAAATTAATATTTTAAATACAATAAAGTTAAATGTTCTTATCATTTTATCTGAATCTGATGTTTGACAAATGGTCCCTTCATAAGAGTTGCTAAATAGTCAACATTAAATCAATTCAGTTAAAGCACTGTTTGAAAGGAATAAGCAAATCATGATACACCAGAGGGGAGGTTCATGTCAGAGCACAGAGGGATTTACATGGTAAGCAATTGAATTTATTTTTATCAGGCATTCATTAATTTGTTGTTTGGGTTACCATTTCAAAATACTTCATTTTAAATCTCTAATAAATTTGACTCTAAATGAAATTAGAGCTCTTTAACATCCCCCCCTAAAATCACCCCTTTGATATGAATTAACTTCAGTTAATAATGTCTTTTGGCGTTTTTCTTCAAGATAATTAATTTTATTTGCTTTTGTTTTCATCTTGTTGTGATTGAGTCTTTTATCTACCAACTGAATATGTAAACCCATCAACTGTGATAAGGTTTTATCAACATTTATATTGATGAGACTTAGTCAAAGGAATATAAAAAAAACTTGTCTATATTCAAGCCAACATAAACATTGTTAGGATACAACATTAGCTCTTTTTGACAATTTTTTTATAAACTCACTTTTTATTTTAAAGATTTTATTTATTTGACAGAGAGAAACACAGCCACAGAGGGAACACAAGCAGGGAGAGTGAGAGAGGGAGAAGCAGGTTTCCTGCCAAGCAGGAGCCCGATTGGGACTCGATCTCGGGTCTCCGGGATCATGACCTGAGCCGAAGGCAGTTGCCCAACCAACTGAGCCACCCAGGCACCCCTATAAACTCACTTTTATGCTCCTATAGTGGCTAACACAAAACTAAATACAGAGCTGGTGGTCAGTAAATATGTTACAGGAATTAATGAAACTTTACAACAAACTAGTTAAAATGTTAAAGGATTGATTAAAACAACATAGCAACTTCTTTCTAGTTATGACTCTGAAAGCTAGGGAAACAAAAGCAAAAATAAACTATTGGGACTTCATCGAGATAAAACACTTCTCCACAGAGAGGGTAACAACATCAAAACTAAAAGGCAACATTTTGAATGGAAAAAGAGATTTGCAAATGATATCTTTGATAAAGTGTTAGTATCTCAAATCTATAAAGAATTTGGCAAACTTAACACCAAAAACCAAATAATCCAGTTAAGAAATGGGCAGAAGGCATGAATAGACATTTTTCCAAAGAAGACATACATGAAAAGATGTTTAGCACAAATCATCAGGTAAATACAAATCAAAACTATAATGAGATACCACCTTACAGTTGTCAAAATTACTAAAATTAAAAGTACAGGAAACAAGAGTTGTGGGCAAATATGTGGAGAAATTTGGCATTTTTCTTCAAGATAATTAATTTTATTTGCTTTTGTTTTCATCTTGTTTTGATTGAGTCTTTTATCTATCAACTGAATATGTAGACCCATCAACTATGATAAGGTTTTACCAACATTTTATTGATGAGACTTAGTCAAAGGAATATAAAAAAATAATACTTGTTTATATTCAAGCCAACATAAACATTGTTAGGATACAACATTAGCTCTTTTTGACAATTTTTTTATTAACTCACTTTGATGCTCTTAACACTGTTGGTCCAAATGTAAACTGGTGCAGCCACTCTGGGAAACACTATGGAGTTTCCTCAAACTGTTAAAAAAAATAGAACTACCCTATGATCCAGCAATTGCACAAGTTATTTACCTAAAGAATACAACAATACTAATTCAAAGGAACATATGTACCATGATGTTTGCGTCAGCTAACATGATGTTAGCATTAGCTACAATAGCAAAATAATGGAAAGATCCCAAATGCCCATCGAAGGGTGAATGGAAAGGAAGTTGGGGTATATATATGAAATATATATATATGAAATTTCATATACATCCATGTATATGAAATGGAATAATACTCAGATGTAAAAATAATAAAGTCTTACCATTTGCAATGACATGGATGGAGCTAGAATATATTATGCTAAGCAAAATTAATCAGAGGAAGACAAATACCGTATAGGTTCATTCGTGTGTGAAATTTAAGAGATGAAACAGATAAACATAGAGGGAAAAAGAGAGGCAAACCAAGAAACAGTCTCAACTATAGAGAACAAACTGAGAGCTGCTGGAGGGGAGGTGGATGGGGGGATGGGTTAAATGGGTGATGGGTATTAAGGAGGACACTTGTGATGAGCACTGGGTGTTATACTTAGATAAGAAATCACTAAATTCTATCCTGAAACTAATATTACACTGTATGTCAACTAACTGGAATTTAAGTAAAAACTTGAAACAAAAAAAGAAGAAAGAAAGAAAACAATGTAGAAAAGATATCTAAAAATTCTATATAGCTTTAGTGTGATTCTGCTAAAGTCATCACTTGATAAAGTGGGGAGAAAGATTAAAAATTCCTGGCATAAGTTTTGAGGATTTGTAGCCAGAAAATATTATTATAGCTCTGGGACTTTTTAAAATGTCCAAACATCTGTTGGATAACATATTCTTATGGTGCATTGAAAAGTTACAAAAGTCACATAGGGGACAAGTTAATGATCCAACGGGAAAAGAAGTCTATCTAGTCAACAATCAGTCATTCAATTCTATTTGCGATGGCCAAAAATTTGTCACATGATACTATTTAGTATATTTGGCATGCTTTGTAATCACTCAAAATAGACACCTGAATAAGTAACATTATTTAATCTGCTATTTATTATCCTTGTATTATTCAAAGCTGAGTGGAATAGTTTTAAACATCCTATCAATTTTGTTTGCCACATGAATAGGGTATTGTTTTAACTAATTCACTAATCCTTAGCTATGAAAAGTCAATCCTTCAATATAGGAAACACAGATAAACTCAAAATTTTTCTTTCAGTATCTAAATGTACTTCACTGAGGACATACATTCTTGATTTAGTTTGTCCCCTCACCATTTACTTCATTTTATTTTTTTTTACTTTTTAAATTAAGAAATACAACATCTGTGAAAAAATAAAGAAGTCATAAATGTACTGTTGCATATAAATACAAAGAACATGTCTATGTGACAGCTTCACTGGTCAATAAATAGATTATTTTAGTCCAGAAGTATCTTATGCATAACATGGACATCCCCAGGCTCATTCTTCTCCAGAAGTAAACATTATCCTAATTTTGGAAAATATTTGGCAGTAGTATATAGCTAAACACATGTATAGTATTTAAGAAAGTGTTTCCACTCCCATGTATTTGTTCAAGGATAAGAAAAACATATAACCATAAAAGATCTGCATGTCAATGTTACAGCAGCTCTATTCATAACATCTGCAAACTGTAAACCCCATAAATGTCCATCAGCAGGTGCATGGATAAACAAATGGCAGTATACTCATATAACAGAATACTATTCAACAATGAAAAGTATGAACAACTGATATGTGCAACAACATGGATAAATGATAAGAGCAGACATCAATCAGTGGTTGCTAGGAACTGAGAATGTGTGGAGTGGATTGATAGAGGAAACTTTTATCTGTGGTGATGAAAATAGGCTATATCTTTATTTTAGTGGATGGTTGTAAGACTATATATGCTCATCAAAAATCACAGAACTGATCCAAGGATATCTAAAAGGAGAAATTTATTGTATTGAATTTTTTTTAAGATTTTATTTGTTTATTTGACACAAGGAGAGAGAAAGCAAGAGAGGGAATAAAAGCAGGGGGAATGGGAGAGGGAGAAGCAGGCTTCCTGCAGAGCCCTATGCAGGGCTGGATCCCAGGACCTTGGGTTCATGACCTGAGCTGAAGGTAGGTGCTTAACATCTGAGCCACCCAGGTGCCTCTATTTTATTGAAATTTTAATTCAATAAACAACGTTAAAGGGAGAAAAAGTCAGAAGAACCTAAGAAAGGTGAGAAAGCAGAGGAAAATTACCAAGAAACAATTGGCAAGCTTACCTGGGGCGTCGAGAGAGTGGTGGTCAAGCCACCCACATGGCAGGAAAGCTTCCAAAAGGGGCCATTCCAATATAGGGTATCAAGGGCAGTCAGAATATTCTTTAGAGAAGACCAAAGCCTCCTTCCCCTCACTGATCAAGAAGCCTATGATCTCTGTCAAAAGACACATTATTTTTTTATCTTAATAGGAACTTTAATTGCACCTCATTCATTCCACAGATAGTTATTGAGCACTTAAAAAGTGTCAGCCACTTTTTTTCATGCACTGGCATACCAGTGGTAAAAAGATAGGGGAAGATAATATTTTTCTCAAGGAGCACAAATGCTTATCTGGCTGTTTAAGGAGGTGGTGCCAGCAGTGGACTGAGTGCTTTAAGGAATCTTCTCCTTCTAATTTTTTTTTTTCAAAATAGAAAGAAGTTACATGTTTTTATGATGATGCAAATGGGGTCGTTAAAAAAATAACATTCCAAAGAATCATAAAGGGAAAGAGTTAAAATCACATGAATTTCCACTAGTTAGAGGTAGATCCTGTTATGGTCTGGTACATGCTTTTACACACACACACACACACACACACACACACACTTGTCAGTCTTTCCAGGGGTTAATCAAATGTATTATTTCTTCATTTAATCTTAAATTTTCCAAATTTCAGTTTGGGGGATATTTAGAATGTCATATTGTTTTATATTTAATATATTTTATGAGAGTGTTTACTATTTATTGTTTAAATCATTTTAGTTTAGGCAGACTTGTATCTCAGATATGAAAAGGTAAAGGTTTTCTGTTTACTTTCAATTATTTATGCATTGATTTACTGCTTTTAGTAGTATTTGAGATACAGTTTTGATTTGTCTCATATAAATATTAAAAGTATTTTAAATGTATTTGTCTCTGTTTTTGTATTACCACTGTTGAAATTTCACTGTACTTTTTAAAAAAGATTTTATTAATTTATTTGACATAGAGAGAGATCACAAGTAGGCAGAGAAGGAGGCAGAGAGAGAGGGGAGGAAGTAAGGTCCCTGCTGAGGAGAGAGCCTGATGTGGGCCTTGATCCCAGGACCCTGAGATCATGACCCAAGCCGAAGCCAGAGGCTTTAACCCACTGAGCCACCCAGGCACCCAAAATTTAACTGTATTTTAATCCATTTAGGATATTATTATTTTTGTTTTATGTCACTATTCATTTAGATTTATTCTCATGTTTGCTCTATTCCATTGCTTTTGATTTCGCTGTATATATCCATGTTTTCATGGTTTACCACTTGGCCTTAGAAGAACACCCTTTCATACTTGCTTTAGTGTGTGTATGCTGCTGACAAATTTTCTCAATTGAAATGTATTTACTTCCACTCTTTTTCAAAGTTATTTTCAGTGGTTATACAACTCCAGATTGACAGCTGTTTTATTTAATCAATTTGTAGTTTTAGTTCCATTGCCTGTTAGATACCACTTCGTTATTTTCTTTATCTTTCTTTAGATTGACACCATTTCCTTCCTGAATGCCCAGTTGATGTACTAATTAAGTTTTGAGTTTCCTAGACATTCACTTTTAAAATGTGAGGTTTACATGTCTGATCTTATTTTGTCTGTTTTATTGTTTCTAATATGGTTTTTGTAGATTGTAAGTCCTATTAGTAAAACAACCAAAATTTTTAAGACTGCTGTGTTCCTTTCCTTACAATCTTTATAGGGGCTACTTAATGTATTTTTCTCCTTATAATTTTCATTACAAAATTGAATGGAAATAGTAACACGAGGTCGGTTTGCAGGAATGCATATTTTGTTTCTGACTGAATGGAATTCTTCTAAAATTTCATCATTGAATATTGTTTTATCAAGAATTTCCTTATTACTTAATATCAGTTTAAGAAAGTTCTGGCCTATTAATATCTTCAAATGAGTTTTACATCATAAAAGAACATTAAAACATACCAAGTAATTTTTAATTTACTGAAATTATTTTTTCTTCATTAATATGTTAATATAATAACTTCTGTTAGTTCTCATAAAAGTTTTGAATAGCCAACTCCTTTCTTTGAATACATCTTTATACCAATGTATTTATTTAGAATGTTTATTATTACATTTATGAATAATATAAGATTTTCACTTTATGCTTATATTCTCATACTATCCTCATCTGGCTTGTCATGTCTATTACAAGCATTATAAAATTATTTGAGGGGGATTCCCACATTTTCTATACTCCTGCTACTTATGCAGTTCTTAGATGGAAATTACCTGTTATGGTAGAACTCATATTTAAAGCATCTCTATGGCAAGATTATTTTTAAACATTTTTATTTTATTTTTAAACTGTAAATGGAATTGTATGAAATTTTTATTTACTAAAATAAATTTTATTTAAAATTTATAGACAATTCATCAATTTTAACTACACAATTTTGGATGTATAGTAGTGTAACTACCACCATAATTATGTTATTGGAAACTGTTATGACCTTATCAAGTTCCATTGTTCTCCTTTACAGTGAATCCCTCCCTCCACCTGCACTCTGGAGACCACTCCTCCGCTTTCCATCACTGTGAGTTTGCTAATTATAGAATTTGATACAAACATTTTTAACTATACAGTCTTTAGTATATGACTTCATGCAACATAGCATTTATGAGATTCACCCTATTGTGCATGTATCAATATTTTTTTAAAAGATTTTATGTATTTATTTGACAGAGAAACACAGCCAGAGAGGGAACACAAGCAGGGGGCATGAGAGTGGGAGAAGCAGGCTTCCCGCCGAGCAGGGAGCCCGATGCGGGGCTCGATCCGAGGTGTCTGGGATCATGACCTTAGCCGAAGGCAGTTGCCCAACCAACTGAGCCACCCAGGCACCCCTGCATGTATCAATATTTTTTAGTGCTGGATAGGATTGAACTTTATATACTGCAAATTTTTTATTGATTCATCTGTTGATAAATATTTGGATTGTTTCTAATTTTTATCATTTTGAAGAAACATTCTAGGAATTTTAAAATCCAAGTCTTTGTGTCAATCTAAGCATGTTTTCATTTATATCTTATTGTTGCATTTAGATTTGTGATATATTTAGAGTTGACTTTTGAGTATAGTATGAGGTCAGGTTTGCAGTTCATATTTTTGCATATGATAAGCCCATTGCCCCAGCACCATTTGTTGATCTTTTTCTTTTTGAAGTAGCTTGGTGTGCTTGCTGAAAATCAACTAGCTACATTTATTTGGGTCTGTTTCTAGACTCTCAGTTTTCAACTGATCTATGTTTTTATTCCTATGTCAATGTCACGCTATCTTAATTAATGGAGTTCTCTAATAAATCTTCAAATCAAATCATCTAACATCTTCAACTTAATGGTTATTTTTCAAAATTTTTGTCATTATAAGTCCATTGAATTTTCACATAAATTTATAAACCATTTGGCAATGCACATAAAATAGAATACCACAATTCTGATTGAATCTATAGATGAATTTGTGGAAAATTATAAACCATGTTAAATATTCTAACCCATGAACACAGTATATTCCTCTATTGTTTAGATCACCTTTATTTTGTCTCAGGAATGTTTCGTAGTTTCACCGTATAGAACTTGTACATATTTAGTTAAGTTTATCCCTAAGTTCTTTGAGCTTGATGATGTTGTAAATAGTTCTTTTTCTATTTTGATTTTGATTTATTCCTTGTTAACATAAAGAAATATAGTTAACTTCTTAACAAACAAATGACCTATTCTTTAAAACATATGGATTCAGATTTCCTATTACTTTAAAATAATAATTTCAATTCTGTAAAGTTATAAATTACTAATAATTTATTCATTTAATCTATCAAAATTTGCTACAGCAGCCACAGGAAACTAATACACTGCCATTCTCACCCTTCCTATGCTTAGATATCATGATAAATTCAACATATTTTTCAGAAATCTGGATGAGTATCACAGCAGAACATTCATTAATCATGCAAATAAATGTTAAAGTGTGATAAATCATGCAAATTAAAATTCACATTACTGAAAAAAATAGTGATATAGAAACAAATTTATCAAAGTAAAAATATTTTTTAATTTAAGCCATTTCCATTAATTTTCTATATAACAATTTAGCAAAAACATTTTATGCATCAATACTTTTCCATTCATACAATTTTAATTTTAAATAAAGTATTTAAATTTGGAACCCAATAATTTAAATTTTTCTTGATATGATTTAATTACTTTTGTATTAATAATTTTTAAAGCTAAAAATAAAAAATGCCAACCTTCTTTATTTACAGTTAACTCTGAAGTGTGAATATATTAAAAGTGGTAAGTTAATAAATATAAAAATACTAATCAAAATCATGACTATCATCCAAAATTAAAAGGCCTAGTTTGTTTCAGCAATTTACATTAATATTCATGGACTAACATGTATTTGGTAGTGATATTACATAAGTTGGCATTTCAAATATTAAAATAATATAAAATTACAATATACTTTGTAAGCATATACAAATATAAATACTTTTGTTTTGTTGTAAAATGTAGAAGAAAAACTATAAGGGATTTTGCTCACTAATAATATAATAAGGGGAACATTTTATTTTGAAAGAATTTCAAATGTCATAAATATATGAAAATGAAAATTTGTGAATATGATTTCCTTATTTCTTGAACAAATCTTATTTCTTGAAAAAAATTATTTTTTACAAATCTTCTTTTATGTGACAAACTTTGTTGGGTGTTGGTAGAGACACATTAGTGAACCCAAAAAAGCAAGTGCCTCTTATTGTGTTTATACTTCCATGAGTTACAAAATCAAAATAAATTTTAAAAGTGTGTTCTATTTTTTTACTTTTTTAAAAAAATTTTTAAAAAGATTTTATTTATTTATTTATTTGCCTGAAAGAAACACAGCTAAAGAGGAAACACAAGCAGGGGGAGTGAGAGAGGGAGAAGCGGGCTTCCTGCTCAGCAGGAAGCCCCATGCCCTGCTCCATCCTGGGACTCTGGGATCATGACCTGAACTGAAAGCAGATGCCTAAAGACTGAGCCACCCAGGCGCCCCGTGTTTTAAATAATAATTTTGAAAATTTAATTTCCTTCACTGAGAAATCATTTAAAATGCAATTTCAGATGATATTGCTTTTTCACTTAATATAATTAAATATTTTCTTTAAGAAAAGTGGGATTCTTTAAATGATTTCTTTGTATTATATAAATGATAGCTACACCACTCATTGGTCACACATTTGACTTTTCTGCACTCAGCCCTAATTCAACCTATTAGGGAATAGCTAATTTCAGAAACATGACTGACATAAGTGCAAAGCAGTATCACTGGGCTGAAATCAAGGGAAGGAGAAAGATGCTCTTCTCCCAGAGGATCTAGGGGAAAATCAGTTTCTTATATCTTCTGGTAGCTGCCATCATTCCTTTGTTTGTGGTTGTTTCATTCTCTCCCTTGTTGATTAAATTTGCCTTCTGTCATGGTAAATTTTACCTCAATGTGACTTTACCCTGACTTCTGGTATACCATCATACCTAGATACTTGGCTAAACACTTCCGTAAGTCACTCTGAAGGTATTTTTAGGATGAGGTTAAGTTCCTTCAAAGGCATTTTTGACATTTGAATCAGTAAATGAGTGAAGAAGAGGTCTACCACCATGTGGGTAGACTTCATGCAATCAATCAAATGAAAACCTTAAGAAAAACACTGACTTCTCCCAAGAGAGGATTCTGTCTGCAGACTGCCTTTGGACTCTAGCTACAACATCAACACTTCCCTGAATCTGTAGCCTGCTAATATACTCTGCAGATTTTGGACTTGCTTGTGTGTATTTTTTAATACTAAATATCCTAGATTATCCTGGATATCTAGGTGAGCCCTACATGGAATCACATGTATCCCTTAGAGAGTCAGAGGGAACAAACAGAGGAGGAAGAGGTATATTAATCACAAAGAAAATCCTAACTCAAGGTTCTTTACTTAATTGTACATATCTGCAAATCTCTCTTTCTGTTGCAACTTCACAGGTTCCAGGGATCAGTGCTTAGATATCATTTGGGGAGCCATTATTCAGCCTACTACACATAGAATTGAAAAGTCTATCTTTTAACGAAAGAGTAATAGTATCTGCATCAAACTTAGGTGGAGAATGGAAACTGGCACATTAGCTCTTCACAAGGCATATTTAAATCATAACAGAAGACTTAATAGTCTATTCTTCAATCTTTCAAGTCTACTGATATGCATGTAAATCTCATGATAATTTTAAATATTTTAATTGCTTTTTAATATACTCAGAAAAATGAGAATAGGAAAGACAAAAAAATCATGCTAGGCTTTTAAGATCTCTTTTAAGAATATTACCAATTATGAATATAAGCTTTTATTTGCTGTATCTTATATAGTTACTTAAAGTATTTAATTTTTAATTAGGTGGGCCTGAATAATTAAATCAGTTACATTATCTAAGAAGGTTATTTTATGGAATACATAAAAACTATTCATGGATTTTTTTATAAAAATAAATTTTGAGTAAGAAAAAGATCCTAAGGGGTGCTTGGGTGGCTCAGTCATTAAGCTTCTTTGGCTCAGGTCATGATCCTGGAGTCCCGCATCGGGCTCCCTGCTCAGCGGGAGCTTACTTCTCCCTCTCACTCTACCTACTTGTGTTCCCTCTCTATACTCTGTTTCTCTCTCTCAAATAAATAAATAAAATCTTAAAAAAAATAAAAGGAAAGATATCCTAAAAAATCATAAACAAAAGTACTGGCTAAGTGGCAATGGGTTAGTCAGTGAGAATGAATGGGACAAAATCACCCCAACAGCAAGATCTGAGTGGAAAAGGGGTTAATTGGAAAATGCAGAAGAAATAGCAACAGGAAACATAAGTGACCTTCATTCTTCACTGATTTCCTTGAGAAGCATTCCCTCCCCACCTAGTTGCCAAAGAGGAACAAAAATGAAGACTATCCCTGTTTCAGTCCTTTTCATTTTGTAAAAGTGCCATTTCTGTTAAACAGGTGTTTGAATAAAAGTTTCTATTTTGCATTTTGTGCATACATAATGTTCTGTCATAATCATTTCATCTGAAGACTTAGATTAAATATTTTAATAACGTCATATTCTCTAAATTCAGAACTTTATTAAATATTCTATTTAATAACTGTCAGGTGTTCTTTAATGCATTTATTTTTTTTCATGTGGTCAAGTAACACTACACTGCATTTAAAATCTTAATCATTTGTAGAATATTGGGAGCATAATAAAAAATTTGTTGGTTAGATATAAATCAACAGTTGTGGCTCTTAATTTCCTAAGAACTGTATTTTGTTGTGTTTTGTGTTCCTGTTTGGTTTGATTTTTATTTGTCAAAAGCGTGAAAAGTTGTTGTTCAATCATTTAATCATTTATACATCTTAAAGAATTTGTAAAACCTAGGGTCATGACTTGTAATTATCATTGCTTTAAAAAGATTAGGGGATGGTGGGCTTCTGGTAGTCTAGAAATCAATTTCATTTGCTTTTGGCAATTCTAAACACATTTTAAAAATGGATCTTAACTAAATAAATTATAATATTATTTATATATTTTGTTGAACAACAGGAAAACATAATAATAGAACATATTCTAAAAAGTAAAGCAAAAGAGAATTTCATGTAGAATTAATAACACTATTGCAACAAAAAGTCAATTTACTCCTTCAACCGTAGCATATTTCTGTCAAGCCTCTTATTCAGTCCCATAAAAGATTATGGGGAAGATGAGACAACAATGATAAGCTTATTCATTACCTCTGAATGAGGTATCTCTGAAAAGCTGATCTAAGTAAAACAGATATCTAGATCAAATAATACAATGGATTCACTATATTACACTCCTGTGATTTGTAAGGAAAATTCTACTAAATGTTTTTGTATTAACATTTAAAATTGTTATGCTTGATATTATAAATACATTTTCTACTTTTATTATGTTTCAGATTTAGAAAGCAATGTTCAAAGCTCAGTTTAAATTGATATCTGGAAGACAGTCTGATGCAACTTCTCTTAAATTCTAACCAAAATGCCTATAAAAACAAAATGAGAGCTGGGCTCCCACATCTTACCCTAAACAAAGCCTGATAGAGCCCAGTAACTGACTGGAATAGGATCATCCTGGTAGCTTTAAATTCTATGAGGTTAAATTTTGTGATACAAGTTGTGACCCACTCATGGATTTTCATGTGAAACAAAATAGACCTGCCATCCAGAAGGAAAACAAAAGGCATTCAATCCATTCTACCTTGCTTGTTCCTCTGGCTCAAAGACTTTCAGTCTTTAAGAACCAAACCCTGGGCATTCATCCATGCTTTTCACCTACATACACACATGTGGTGAAAGGTAAGTATCCATTCACTCTTTCTTTCTCCTTTCAAAGAAGAAAGCCTTCTGAAATAACTGAACATAAAAGAAAAAGATTAGGAGATGCTGACATGTCTGAGGTGATTCAGGTTTCCACACACCCTTAATTTAGAAAGTTAAGTAACTAGAAATGAAGCTAAAGAAAAAACAAAATAGAATACAGACAAACAGATTTAATGCTTCTATTACATCTAAAATGGACTGTGGCTCACTCACATTAATTTTCTGGGTTTTTTGTTGATAAGAGAAGGAGAGGTATCAACCACAGTGAGGACAAGTAAGTAAAATTGATGTAAGTCAATATTTATTTGGAAAACTTGAAGTTCAAATAAAATTTTTCTTTTTTAAGAATGGGTAAATGGGAAAAAAGCAAACACAATAAATTTAATTAATCTCAGACATAGCTAATACTGTCCCTTTATGAGTCATAAAAAAAATGGAAAGAAAGAATATTTTACCATGAACATCAAGATAGGTGAGAAAAGTAAGCATGCCAGAATGTTGAAATGTGAGATATAATTAAAGTCAGCCTCATAGACAAGTTAGGATTGGAAGAGTGGTATTTTAAATTATTAGGAAATCAAACCTAATGTCATTCAAAGTGCAGAGGACAAAGATGCCAGGGTGAAAAAAAAATGAAAGCAAAAATAACAAGTATCAAGGGAGAACTCTACTTAAAGTATTTTTTCTATAACTGAGAAGGAAAATAAAACTGTAGAGACAAAAAGAGAATAAAACATGAAGTGTAATATTCTAAGCTTTACAGAAGACATCCCAAATTATTTTTCAGATTTTCAGGTGCTTATTTTTAGATATTGTATCAATATGATAGGTACTTGTTGTTTTTTATTCCATAAGTAAAACAAGTCTTCCTTCAGTTAGAAAGGGTCCATATCTTTTTGAAATACCATGGTTTAGGCACAACTGATGAAAGAGATCCATTTTATTTACCCAAAGCAAAAACTTTTAATACTAATGGTAGGAAAAAAAGTTACCAAAGCGAATTGACAAAAAGCAGCCTGTCTTTAAACCTGTTATCCTAAGGCTGAAAATTAAGACTATTTAAAGAATATTGAGAGGGAAATTGTGATTCTAGAATTGTATAATGTAATGAAGTTGTCAGTTCTCTATAGCAATAACAAACATATAAAGGCTTAGACTTGCCCATTTTGGAGAATGATAACAATGAAAAAATAAAATATACTTGAATATACATTTTAAGAAGTTGAAATTCTATATTTCAGAATAATATAAAGTTGCTTATGGTTAGCATAGATGCTATTTACTTTCAGGATTAAATGTGAAATAGTGTCTAAAAACTAAATAAGTACAACAAAATATTTCTGAAATGGGAATTTTACACATCAGAAAGCATTAAAATAATAATAATCTATGTGGAATATACATTTATGTGCATAAACTAAAGGAAAACATCATTAAATGTCAAAAAAGATACAGTTTGCAAAAAAGAAATACCCTTTATGTTGTCCACAGTTTCTGACCACATTAATTACAATTTAATAATATAGTGTTAAATTTAATCTTCCCACATCCTTTTATATTTAAATATATTTTTATAAATTTACTCAATCAGAAGAAATTGAATGTGCAGTAATGGGCTATCTACAAAGTAACTTATCAAGCATATGAAAAACTATAGAAACTACCTTAGTCTACAAACTTATTCATAAATTTACTGGTTTACAAAACACTTGAGTACATGTTTTCTTCCACTCATCATTCTGGTTTTTCCTCTACTGTACTATGGAACATAATAATACTATCTTATCTGATAAAGTGGAACCACATAAAATAGAAATTATAATTCTGGGCCTAACATTAAGTTTGGAACTCAGGAAAGTAATGTGTTCTTTCCATCAAGAAAGGAACTCAGTAAAGTAACGGTAAAAGGTTGCTATCAACAATGACAGGTTTTTGCTGTGTCAGTTTTTCTTTCTAAAATTTCACAGAAGAGATGATGGGAAAGATCTTCAGATACTGTCACAGTATTATAAATATTTGTTGTCTTTTTATTCCATAAGGAAGGCAAACCTTCCTACAGTTAGGATGGGTCAATATAATGCACTCCAACTGGATCTATATTCATAAACCATATTTAATTATGATTTTATGTAACTGTTGACCTTGTAAAATCACTTAACCTATCTGAACTCACTTAAATTTTCTTCATGTATACATAAAGGAATTCAAGCTCAGTTTCCTTTTATATTTGCATTTTTAGGGGTTTGTTTTAATAGTCAATGAAATAACATACACAAAAGAGTTATAAATCCAAAATAGTGTAAAAGTATTGTTTTATTACAAATTTGTTATTAATAATAGCACAAAACAGCACTTAATATTATGTTGCATTTAGATGATGAGCAATGTAAGCCATTACATCAAATGTAAATACAAGGTCAAGGACCTGGAATTTGGCCTACAAGGATAGGTTGAATTTGAATAAAACAAAGAATGTAGGCCATTTATGTCAGTAGAAAAAATATATACATATATAATAAAGACCCATAGAAAGAGTCAACCAAATTTGAGTTAAAAATGACCGAGATGTAGGGAAAGGAACTATGTTGGCTATGTGGTGACCATGATAATATCAACTACAGATCCCTTTGTACAGAATGTAAAATTAATCAAGCTACTGTACTTTGACATCCATCCTGGTGTTTTTGCACAATACAAACCTCCCATAGGCTGTCTTCACCAATGACTTAGTGTGGAAGGGATGTTAAAGTATATCTGTACCTGGAACAAGCATGAAGCCTTTGTCTGCCTTGTGTTCCTTTGTTCAAGGGATCCCTAGTGGCTTTTCTCAATCTTCTGTAGAGTACTCAGCAGTGTAGGATGCTTACACTCAACCCTCTCTCTTTGTTTCTTCTCTTGGAGTTGGACTTGCTTTTGAAGTCAGAGAGCTCCCCCAGCCCTCATGGTGCTATCTATCCCATTTTCTTCTGAACAGGTATTTCCCTTTATAAAATCCTGATAGGCTGTCTGTATCTCAGAGGGCACCAAGTGAGAGATTAGTAAAATATAACCTTTCTAAGGAAAAAAAAAAGCTTAAAATAGTAAAGAACAGAAGATTATTCAAGTTTATTCAATTATTCAAGTTGAACATTATAGTGATGAGATAGATTCATTTTAACTAATTGAATTTTCATGATAATAACAGTAATGCATATTTATTACAGAGAACTTGAAAAACAGGGAAGAGAAAAGGCCAAAAAATCAACAAGATAGAAAAGTTGTCACTAAAACTTTGGTGTATTTAATTACTCTTTTTTAAATGCATATCTTATTTTTTACTTAAGTTCACAGTAGAAAAAATATATTTTACTGAAAATATGTTTTAGGATTAGGCTACAATGAAAAGTGTGTAAGAATAATTAAGAAAAACAAATAACGTGCCTGAGATGAAAGTTTTTATGACGTTAATTTTTCAAATTTCATTTAGAAGGTTTAATAATCATTTTATCTTCACAGAAGATTTGATAATCCTAATAATAGAAATTTTAAAAATTAAAAGATAGTATTGGTAGAAAAATCTTTTGCCCTTTATGTCTCATGAACTCTGAGGAAAAATTTTATAATGGACATTAAAATTATCTCCACTCTTAGCTGCACAGGGGAGCAGGCAAAAGTTCATAGAGCTAATTATTATAAAGATGTTAGATGCTCTGTTGGTAAGTTGCTGACATTTGTTCCAAAGTGATGAACTGTCAACAAATTGCCCCCAAAAATTCTTTAAAGTTATGCTTAAGAAACAGTCATCCTCTCTTATATATAGGGCACAGATTCCAAATCCTCCAGTGGATGCCTGAAACTGTGGATAGTACTGAATTCTATAACTTAGTATGTTTTTCCTACATACATATATAACTATGATAAAGTTTAATTTATAAATTAGGGACAGATTAACAACTAACTAGAAAACAGAAAAAACAAAGCAGTATACTATAATAAAAGTTATGTGAATGTGGTCTCTCTCAAAATATCTTATTGTACGGTATTCACCCTTCTTGTGGTGATGTGAGATGATAAAACCCCTATGTGATAAGATGACATGAAGTGAATTGTGCAGGCATTGTGATGTTCGGTTTCTATCGACATTCTGACTATATGCAGCAGAAGGCGGATCATCTTCTTTCAGAATGGGTGTCTGAAGTAGCAGAAAGCAAAATCCTAGATAAGTGGCGCTATAGTTAAATAGGGATCTAGATTCATTTTTAGGAAGTATATGACTATTCGCTATGCTATAGATAATGTTGATTATTATCTTCCTCAAATGAAAGCAGTAATTCTAACTCTAATACACTGATTGTCTTAAGAATGAATGACCTGATTTCCTAGTCATTGCACTCTTTAGAATGACTCAGAGAAATCATATTAAAAATATATACATAAGCAATGATAACAACTTTCTATTTTTTGGATAAAATTGGCGGAGAGCTGAACATTTTAGCTAAGGGGAAATTTACTTTAAAAAGCCAATAACAACATTTATTAAATTTAATGAAGGATAGTATGAAAATACAAGTACAATTGGAGCTATAAAAATTATACAAATTGTTCAACTAGAACAATGAATGCAAATTAGAAAGTTCCTAGTGATGCATAACTATATATTTATTCTGCAGGGGTCAGTATTAATGAAGAGTGTAAACTTTTACTCTGACTTGATTCTTTCTAAACAAGTATTTTTTTTCTTTGGTTATTTGGGCTTTAGAAATCGTCTTTCATCTTTGAAGTGAGAGTCATAAATTTTGGGATGAATTTTAAATCCCCTAAGCACTGACATCTATTGAGTCTTCTTATTTGAGAAATGAGCTTGCAGCTTGGACATTTAATAACCAAAATAAATGAATCTTGAAAGCTTTTAACAGGCTTCTGGAAATTTAGTTTTCCTCAATGTAGAAATGCCATTCCACTGATTAAGCACACACAAGGAATATGAAAAAATAAGTAGTTTTTGGTAATGCTCTAAATCTGCAATATTCATCTTTAGAAAATATGGCACATTACTGACTTTGACCTTTATAGTTCCTACTTTTTCTTATATTGGATTCTTGACTCTAGGGGTTTCTTTTGTTATTTATAAAATGCTATTTATCTATTTTTCCCACATGTTAGCAGAAATACCTCCACTAGTTAATTTAACAGAGGGGATTTAATATAAAGACCTTGGTTAAACAGGTGCAAGAATAACAAAAAATCAGAGTCCTGAGATAACACGCAGAGTAAGGCTGCAGGAGGTAGTGAACCCTCTATAGGGCATAAATATTCAGGAAAATGTAGCTGATTCAAGAACCTAGAACATGAAAATGGGTTCCAACAGGGTTGAGGTTCAGGTCTCTGAGAACAAATGGCTGCCTCACTTCACAGGGTGCCTGGTGAGAAAGTTTCAGCACATTTTCTAGCCCTAAGGCTAGAGTTGAATGCTGCCAGGGGAAGAAAGTGCTTATTTTAGGCCAATGCTGACAAGTAGTGAAGACAAGCAGGACAGAGGACAGCCCCTTCCCTTGTCTTGCCTTTCAATCTGATGGGCAGGTGGACAAGAGGGAAGGAGAAATCTAATATGCAGAGCACCAGTCTCAGCAGCATATAGACTCCAGAGGATAGATTTGAGCTAAAAGACAATGGTTTAATAACTTTATCCAACTCATTTGAATTATTACTATTATTAGTCACTGTTCAAAGTAATAAAGCACATCATTTTTCTGCTCAGGCTTCAGTGAAATAGATCTTTCTCAGTCACACTTGTTATTTCAGGATTTCCATTAATCTGCTCTAGAGCCACTCGCTAAATTACACCTAAGACTCTTTTTCACAATGTTTATCTTTTTGTTTATTTGTTTATCTTCCTCTTAACTTAAAACAGATGAAAAATGTGGCTCCATGCCATTAAATTTGGAAGCTTATGCTGTGTTTTCTGGGTATTCGTTTTCCCTCTGGCATGCTAACACACACATTCAAGTTTTTACCTATTGGCAAATATCACAAAGAATAAAATCTAGGGAAAAAAAATAGACTCTGCCCTGAGAGAAAAACTGAGATTTGTGCTTCTCTTCATTAGTGTCACTCATATTAACTCTGACCTTCAAAATTCTGGATTCACCTGCATATACCTTGACATTCATATTTAGCTGGTTTTCCAATGTCTAAATATTGTCTCCTTACTTTTATGGTACTTAGAGGATTCTTCTCTTACATGAGTTCCCTTGGAACTTCAGAATTCCCCTTTTTTTGTCTTCCAACTTTCTGTATAGTCACTTTATTCCAGGTCTCTCTTGCTTCTCCTCACTCCTCCGTAACCCTCCTGGGAAAGACCCATTTGCTTCCCACTCAATCAGGCAGGTGTTTAATTGCTTTCTTAGCACTTCAAGTAGCTATTTTTGTAAAAGATTTTTTCCCCACTCATTCCCACTTGCTAATGTATCTCTTATCTTGTGGAAAAGCAGAAAGACAAGGGCATTTAAATCACCATAATGCTGCTGAGGTAGATAAAACAACTGAGAACTCTTTCCCTACTCAAAAAACAAATCTCTTCTTATTTTCATGGAGAAGCTACATATCTTCTATCAGGTACTGAATGTAAGAGCCATTGATGATTGAATTAAAGTAAAGCCACAGCAATAAACATTTTAATTTGTGTATATTTTTGTAGTAGTTTGTTAGCAGCGATTCTAGCTTTTTTCCATCTTACCTTGCTGTCACTGGTCTAACTTATTTTTATCTACAACAGAAACTTTACCAGAAGAGAAGATTTTAAACAAAATGGAGAGTCACATCTTAGTGTGCTTATGTTTGTATATGTGCTATTTGTATTAATTCTATTAAATAATATATTATACATCCATACATCTTACATCTATATATTATATGTCTATACACACATACATAAGTGATAATACATATTATACATCTAAGACAATGCAGTACATTTGCATTGTGCTCATTTTCAGGTTGCTTTGTCCTATATAGATAGGCTACAGGATATTATTACCCTATAAATGCTTACTAGATTCATTAACTTATTGGAACTTACAAATATATAGTGTTACGCTTTTCCTGTATTTTTAAAACACTGTGAAATGTACCAGCCATTGATCATGGATCACAGTCCAAAAATGCAGAAGCCTCAATACTCAGGGAATATAAAATCTCTGCTCTCTATATTAAACTAGAATTCATTTCTCTTCTCTTTATTCCTACAGAATACTTTTAGCCCCTACTAAACCTCACTTTTCTGAACTTAATTTGCATTCTTTTGTTTACAAGCCTTTTCCTCCATTCTTTTGTAAACACTTTGAAGATAAGGACCATATGGGTCTGATGTTCTTAGTAAGCCCCCACAATTTCTAATCAATTTCCATATACATACTCAGTATTTACTGGCTTTAGTTGCAATAAGACAGGAAGCTATGACAGTATTATTTAGCATCTTTAGACATTTTTCTATTTTTATACATGAATCATAGAGTGCTTATACATTAGACAGTATCTACGACCACAAAATTGCTTATTTGTTTGGAATAGCTTGGCGGGTTAAAATAATTAAAAACAAAACAAAACAAAACAAAAACACTTCTGTTAAAAGGAGCATTGTGGGGTTTTGAGGATTTTTTTTTCCCAAGGGATCACTGTTAATCTAAATGGTTAATTTTCCCACTCTATATTTTCACTTAAAGTGTTCATATGAGGCAAAACATTGTATATACAACTAACAAAGTATTGAATTCATAAATTACAATCAGAGAGCTTATTTAACCAATTTGGGTAACAATAAATAGCATACTATTAAATGGTGGTCATAATGGCCAGGTACTGTTTTAAGCACTTTACATAGATGAATTCATTTAATTCTTAAGACAATCCTGAGAAGCAGATATTACTATTTCCTCAGTTTACATGATGAAAAAAAAAATGGTCTTTCTGGTGGCAAATTTGAACCCAGAAGACTGGTTTAAGAGTTCATGCTGTTAAGTACTGCAGAATATGCCTTCTCTTAAAATAATTAAATTATTTTGCTTATTGCTATAGACTATCCAAATTGAAATAAATAACAGCATCCTATTTTACTTGAGCATTTTAAATAATCTTCTGTTTATCTCCATTTTCAAAGATTTCTAGTATGAAAATAGAGTGGGCAGAGATTTAGGAGGGAAGGGGCATCAGAGAACTAGAAACTGCTGTACTCCCTCCACCTTGGGTGTCTTTCATTGGATCCTATGCCCTTAGCAATATGCAGTGAGTGAAAGATTTATGACTGAAATTCTGAAAAGAAGTCTCTTTGGTCCCACCACTCACTAGATCAGGAATTCAGCTTTCCAAATATTTTGCTTCAACTCTCACCTTGCAAAAACACCAATCCTGAATATTAACAATCCTCTGTGAAGAACATAGACTACAGCTTGAGAAACAAAAAGGAGAGACAAGTAAGCATATTTATATCCTATGAGGATTTCCTGCAGATTTTAAATGTTTCTATAATTTCCTTTTGTGTAGTAATAAAAACAAATTAGGCTCATGTTGTTTTTATTGAGTTAGGGCTTAATGGAAGTGCCACTTTTCAATAGGGTTTCACATAGGTGTCCAATTAACTATTCACTCAGACAGGAGGTTACTGCACAAATGTATGTAACCTTACCCCAGACCATTTGTTTAATGTTTCCTGCCATGTGACAGCATTTATCTGATTACCGGCAACACAGCAAACAGGTCACGATGACCAAAACAACCTTTTGTGTGTCCTTAATAAATGCTACTCTCATGATTCTTAGTGTTAGATATAACAACTTGAAATGATTGCTACATTGCACAATGACTATACGTACACACACACACACACACTCATATTTAGAGACATAGAGCAAATTACCATTTAGTTTTTCCATGATAATGATATATGAGAAGAAAATGTTGGAGGGTTTATATGGAATTTCTCTTGGCAATTATTTCAGATGAAATAATGGATAGACACATAATTCAGTAATTAAAATTTGATATATCATTAACAATCACACAACTATATGACTTTTAAGAAACTGAACCTTTCTTTTCATTTCCTTTCCTTCTTTCCTCTCTCGTTCTCTATTTTTTCTTTTCTTTTTCTTAAAGTATTGTATATCAACAGATACCAATTCAATATATGCGCTTGCATCCAATAAATCATATACAAACTGTGAAATTTTACTTGTATTTCTCACATTGCTGTATTTGTTACAACATATAGAGATTGCAAGCTAGTCAAAGAAAGTGTCCATATTTATATGAATTACAAAAATCAGGTATATACCATATTTTAAAATTAGCACTTAAGCGGGTGCCTGGTGGTTCTGTGTCCACCCTTGGTTTCATCTCATGTCATGATCTCATGTGTGGTGGGATGAAGCCCCCAAGCCTGGCTCTGTAATCTGCTTGAGATTCTCCCCCTCTGCTCCTCCCTTGACTCACTTGCTCTCTTTCTAATAAATAAATAAATAAATCTTAAAAAAAAATTAGCACTGAAATATCCCTTATCTATGTGTCATTGAGATTAAGACAGTAAGAACATATAAAGATTTATAGACATAGATTTATTTATCAGTAGAATAAGCTTTAAATAATTTTTTGAAAGGAACTCTCTACACATATTATGTATATGCGTGAGTAGATAAATTCACACATCCCTACATTTATATGTTTTAACTTTTGAGAATTACACAATTAAGTTTGAATTTATGAGAGAACCTAGTACTTTCTGAAACTATCGAGAGGCTTGGTGGTAAAGACAGCATTCCATGTTAACTCCTTATCCACACACAGTTTTTCAGTAGCATGAAGGAAAAAAAAAAAAAAAGGACATTTTACTCATTTGACAGGAGGGAACACAAGCAGGGAGGTGAGAGGAAGAAGCAGGCCTCCCACAGAGCAGGGAGCCTGATGCTGGCCTTGATCCCAGGACCCTGGGATCGTGACCTGAGCCAAAGGCAGATGCTTAATGCCTGAGCCACCGAGCTGCCCCTAAAAAAGGAAAATTTTAATTACTGAATTATGTGTCTATTCATTAAGAGAGTCTAGGTGAGTTTCCAAGACTGAAGCCCATGATAACAACTAAAATAGCCTCAAATTTCAATTGTTTGGGGTACCTGGGTAACTCAGTCCTTAAGCGTCTGCCTTCAGTTCAGGTCATGATCCCAGGGTTGTGAGATGGAGCCCTCCATTGGGCTCCCTGATCTACCAGAAGCCTGCTTCTCCCTCTCTCTGCTTGTGTTCCCTCTCTCTGTTTCTCTCTCTGTCAAATAAATAAATAAAATCTTAAAAAAATTCAATTGTTCAAGGGCAACTATGAAGTTTTATTTGTTAATTGGATATTGCAGGTTGTATAAAATATACAAATAATGCTTTCTGGAGGAGTATCTATGTATTTCAAACATTAGAGAAAATAATTTTTGATATTATTAGACAAATGAGTAGATTCATTTCTATATTCGGAAATAGAATCAATTAAGCTGTAGAAATCCCATTAGTTAATAAGTACAGGTTGTTCATTCTTAACTCTGTCAACTCCAGTATTGGATATAATTATCACTTTGTCAGAGGAATTAATTGACAATTATAATATCTGCATTTCCTTAAACAAAAGTTATGCTTAGAAGGTGTGCTTTCAGTATTGAAGGACTTGTTTAAACTTTAATTACTTCTTTTTAAGCTTCTAATTTGAAATTAATCACTTTTCTAAAAAGGATATAATTTGAGTATTCTTAGAAATAAACAGAATTAAATAGTGTAAGTGTGTACTTTCTTTGGAATCTCAATTCAAAATTAAGCTTGTTGAAATGTATTGTCAGTTCCTTATCTGTATCCCCCACAAAAGGGTGCTGATGGACTAGAGATATCACTCAGAGCACAAAGCCAACTTTCTAAAATTCTTTTTTGTGAATATTCCTGTGACACCCTAGAGAATAGTTACTTAAGATAGAATAATTCCAAAATATACATGTTACATTTATTTTGATTGGTCATTTACACATTTTATTATGAAAACATTTTAGAATTTTTAAAAATATTTAAGCCAATAGTTTTTCATTTACTTTTTGTATTTTTATTTAAAAAAATGAACTCCCCCTCTTTTAGTCTTCTAATCCAAGCTGCAACATAGTTTTCTAAACAAAAAATAGAATCTTAATTTTTCATGGGAGTGGAGATAAGACTCAAAGCTAAGAAGACTAGGTGATAATGAGCCCAAACATTCTAAAGAGTGATTCTAGAAAGTATATGCAATTCTAACTTATGTATTGACTATAAGAGCTCATCAAAAACCTTTAGCCAACAACCTGTAGGTTAGTGAGACAAAAATTATATTATGATTAACAAAATTCAAAGCTGTTATTATAGATGAAGAAAAAACTAAAAAGATGTGAAGTGTGTTTTTTCTCAAAATCTAAGAGATAGGAGCTTACAACAAAAGCAAAAATATAGCATAGAAATAGATTACCATATTACCCAGCAATTCCACTTCTGGGTATTTACTGGAAGTAATGAAAACACCAATTTAAAGAGATAAATGTATCCATGCTTATTTCAGCACTATTTACAATAGCCAAGATATGGAAGCAACCTAAGTGTCTTAAGCATTCATCAATAGGTGAATTGATAAAGAAAATGTGAATAAACACACACACACACACACACACACACACACACACATAGGTGTGTGTGTGTAGCTCCACATAATGGACTATTACTCATCCATGAAAAATGAAATCTTGTCATTTGAGACAATATGGGTGGACCTATGGATTCAGAGAGTATTATGCTAAGTGAAATAAATCAGACAAATAAAAATATTATATAATTTAACTTAATGTCAAATTTTAAAAACAAAAGAAACAAAACAAAACAGAAACAGACTAATAGATATAGGAAACAAATTGCTGGTTACCAGTGGGGTAGAAAGGGACATAATAGGTGAAGGGGATTAAGAGGTACAAACTTCAAGTTGTAAAATAAACAAGCCATGGGAATGTAATGTACAGTGTAATAACATTTTATGTTGACAAATGGTGACTATATCTATCATGATAAGCACTGAGTAATATACAGAATTGTCACATCATGCTGTACACTTGAAACTAATATGCCATTGTATGCATTGTATATCAAATATGCTTCAACAATAAACAAAAATTTAAGGTTAACAATAAAATATATCAATATCAAAAGTAAAAATTCACCAAAAATAATAAAAAAGTGGCTAACAAAGATTTTATATATAATTTAAAATGATAGAGATGAGTTACATGGTTCTCTATGTTAGCATACATAGCATCAGCATTAATGTTGGAGAGGGGATAATTTTAACATTTTATTAATATTTTACAAGTAGTACTTTTTATGGTAAAATTTGGAAAGTAATTTTTATTATCACTATAGATGAAAAAGAAACATTATCACATAAAGAGCAGGCTATAAATATAACATAAACACTACTCTTCATATTAAACATCTTCCAAAATTTTCCAGGTTTAAAATCATATCAAATTATGTGTAAATGACAGTATATGTCATTGTCTTGTCTCCTTCACATGTCTAATACTTTCTATTCTCCTGAGCTTTTCATTAACAACTAATTACTATATTTTAACAAATATATAAGACATAAGCATGGTAAGAATCTAAATTTACTTGTGTTTCATATGACAAGCCAGTTGTCCAATCTTCATGTACTGAGTAGTCGCATACTATCTCCACTGATTTATAAAGCCAAGTCAGTCATAAGCCAGGTACTGTACTTAGTACTCTTAGTCAGTTTGTCCGTCCCTATACTAACACTATAATTACTACAATTTTCCAAAAGGAAAACAAATGGCCCACTCACATTCTTGTTCTTCAGAATTATCTTGATTACACTTGACTGTTATAATGGGTTTTGAAATCACTTTGGACTTACAGTTTACCTTTGAAAGAATATGTCTGTCATAATTCTTTCAATCTGTGAATTTAGTACAATTCTCTATTTGGATTTTTATGTCCTTCAGTACACTTTTTGTCATTTTCTTCATAAAATTTTTGCACATCACTGAACTCTTTCATTGGTACATATGTATAGTCTCTTGGGTTTTCTAAGATGACCATCCAATCATATGAAAAAAAATATGGCTTTATTCTTCCTTTCATTTCTGGTACCTCTTTATAATTTTCTTCACTTTTAGAGGAATTATTACACAATATTGAATAGCCGCATGCCTCATACTCTTATTACCTGTTTTATGAGAATGTTTCCATCCTCATAATTAGTATTTCATTCGTTGTAGAATTTGACAGATGTCTTTTATTAGATGAAGGAAATTCTTTTTATTCCTTTCTGTAAATTGTTAAAAATATTTTTAACCAAGAATGGAATTGCATTTTTTAGATGATATTAAGAGTATTCTCCTTTAACTTATGAATGTAATGTATTATTTTAATAGATTTTTAAATGCTGAATATCCACACATTTCTGGATAAACTGTAATTGGTGCTGATATATTATCCTATGAACTTTTGTTTTATTTGAAATTTTTAATCTATTTGTATGTTAGGTTGGCTTTTGATTTTATTTTCATGTAGAGGCATTATTTGGTTTTAGGTACAGTATAAGGTTATACTAACCTTGTAAAATGCATCAAATGGCTTTGCTTATTTCCTAAACCAGACTTACAGAAATAGGGAATACCTATTGCTATAATTTTTAATAAAGATAAGCCTGACCATTTGTATTTGTGGCAAGTATTTATAGTAAGAAATTTTGAAATTTTTGAGTGTAGATTCAATTATGTTAAGGTAATGGCTTAATATAAGCTTCAAAATTTCATTTTGATTTTAACTTTATCTGTTGAGTTCCTTAGCTATGTATTTTAAAATTTTCAAACATATTTTTTGGCTATATTTGTATTGTATTTTTTAATTTTATATGTTGTTATAAAATTTATTTTTTATGAAATTGATTTTTTAAAAATTTGTTGAATTTTTTGACTTAGTACTTAGTTTCATATACAGACAAAGAATGTATATTGTCTATGAATTGGGAGCAAAGTATGCTTGTACCTTGGACTTATCAGCTTTTAGGAGAAACAGATACCTTACTTTATGTGGTATCTTGGTACTAATTTTTTGTCACCCAATGATTTTTTATCTTCATTTTCACTTTTATTTTATGGATGACTCTTAGCGGTAGCATAGAGCTGATTTTTTGAAAACCAACATGATTACTCAAAGTTTTAATGGATGCATTTGGTGTATTTTTATTAATGACATGTTTTTGACATACTTCTACATTATTTTGTATGTAATATTTATTATCCTACTTGTTTTCTCACTTTTTTTTCCATCCCCATGTTCCATAGGATTAAGTATCCTATAACTTTTTATTTTCCTTGACTGTTTTATGATCAAGACTTAATTTCTGGAGCGCCTAAGTGGCTCAGTCAGTTAAGCCTCTGCCTTCGGCTCAAGTCATGAACCTGGGGTCCTGGAATCAAGCCCAGCATCAGGCTTCTTGCTTAGGTGGGGAGCCTGCTTCTTCCTCTCCCTCTGCCCCTTCCTCTGCTGTGTTCTCTCTCTCTCTCAAATAAATAAAATCTTTAAAAAAGATTTAATTTCTATTCATTTGTTACTGCATATAATTATGCATTTAACTAATTTAGAAAACAGCTACTAGAGGAAATTTTGCATGCTTAACAACTTTCCCCAACATATTATTTTTGTTTGTATTTAAATTTAGTTTTCATAAAATCTACATATATATTATTATTAAGCATCTTTACATTCAATAGTTAATTTCCCAACACATTTTTAGCAAATATTATGTGTCAACATTTTGCTTATAACACATGCCTTCTATCTTTGCAGTCTTAATGGTGCATATCTTTTTTTGGTGTTTTTAATGATCTTAATGATTTTAATGGTCTTTGGGTGATAAATTCTCCTAGCTTTTGTATGAGCATGTTTTTACATTTCCATTACTCTTGAATGGAAGTTTTATATTTGGTTGCTGATTGCCAATAGAGTTACTTTTCTTCAGCAATCTGAAAATATTTCTCTAAAATATTACTCATGATACAAGTAATTTTCATCGTTAAGGTAAGGTATGTTTTTTAGTGGTATGTTTTAAGATAGGCTTTTTATTGTTGATGTTCTATAGCCTCATTGTAATAATTCTAAATGTAGATTTATTATTATTTGCCACACTGATAACTCAAAATCCTCTATGTGTTTATTTATTTATTACCTTTGAAGAATTTTCAACATTTAATTGAGTATCATTTTTGTTCCATTCACTCTGGTGTCTTCTTCTAGAATAATACCTAAACAAATATAATTGTTTAGTTTCCTGTTTTTTTATTCTGTCTTTTGAATTTCTATCTCAACTACTCTTAGTTCATCTTCTGAATTCATTAATATATTCTTTGTGTCCAATATCATATATTCTATTTTCTTTTTAAATGAACACATTTTCATTTTGAGATATCTGAAGTGTTGTGTTTTTATTTTTTTTAAATCTACGTTAGGTTGTTCATTTCTGATGTTATTGTTTCATATCCAATTATTTTAAATTAATTCTAGGCTTTTTCTTTTTATAAACTCTCTGTCAAGCTTTTCTGTATAATAAGCTTAATTTAGATTTGACAATATATATTTTTTTTCATTTTGATGGTGATCTTTGTCAACCTTATATTTCTTTGGGCATTTATAATTTTGGTTTATAAATAGAAAGATTGTATGATGTGTATCTCTTTTCCTATTCCTTGTTTTCTACTCTTGCTTTTGCTTAAGAGATTTCCTATCTCCTGAGGGATATTTCCTCCCTCCCTGACTGTTTTGGGCTTCTAGGAAGAAAAATAATTTAGGATTGATTAGGAATTATCGTCAGCTAGGTTACTAGAGCTAACTTAGAGCTAAACACAGGGCTATATCTATCCTAATTTCTCTTTGAAAAACAGGCCTCTGTCCCTAGTTCCTTAGGCCCAGAGTTTCTGATAATAGCAGAATACCTGGCAAAGGGTTGCAGATTTTTGTTTGTTTTTGTTTGGGTCCCTTTAGTGAGCAAGGTAGCCCAACTCAAGCCCTCCTGCCTCAGTGTTTTGATCTGGTTCCCCTCCTCTTTCTTTCTGGCTGCTAGGGCCCAGGAAGCCTGTAGCTTCATTCTTGGTTAGTGTTTGTGTTCCTGTCCCACTATTCATTCAAAGACACATTTTGCCATATTTTTGCTTATTGGTTGGTATACTGTTTTTTTGTTTTTGTTTTCTTGTTATGTTTAAGAAGTTGCTATTATACTATGGATTAAAGGAAATCTTCATTGCACATATTCTTTGTACCATTTTTTAAAAAGTTGTTGATTTTTTTTTTAAGGGAAGATATGTGCCATTTTTTAAAACAATCTTTTCAGGTTTTAAAAAATGGCATTCTGAGTGGACTGCTATGACATTTGGATATTATTTTCTTTTAAATGGTCAAACTAAATCTTTCACATAAGGTCAAGGTATTTTCTTCCATCTTTTTTGACCTCAGCTTATATACTTCTGTAAAAGAATACAGTTTCTTTAGATCGTTTTTAGTAACTTAGTAACACATTTTTGTTAAAAATAATTTAAGGGATGGGGTGCCTGGGTGGCTTAGTTGGTTGAGCATCAACTCTTGATTTCGGTTCAGGTCATAACCTCAGGGTCCTGAGATTCAGCCCTCCAGCTGTCCCACTCCATGCTCAGTGGGGAGTTTGCTTCTCTCCCTTTCCCCGCCTTCCCTCCTGCTCCTGCTCTCCCTCATACATACATAAATAAATAAATAAATTAATTAATTAATTAATTAATAAATGCATACATACATACATAAATCTTTAAGAAAACAGTAGGTGGGGACTTATAGATTTTGTGATTATTTTGTAGATATGTTTTATTGCTCCACTATGACCCATATCACATATTAAAAAGTGCATAATTCTATTACATATTTAATTAATGGAAACTGGATGGTATTAAACCATCTTTTATTTCTTCTTTGGTTTTCTTTTATGGTTTTATTTTCTCTTATCTATTTTTTCTATTTATTTGTTTTATAAATCCTTTTTCTCATATTAATAATTCTTTATTTCAAAAATATTATATATATTATTTGTCTACAATAAATTTAATCAATGTTAAAGGATAATTTTCCAAAAAGGTAAAATCAAGACTTTCAGACATATAGAAAATTTACATGTAAAAATGATTTTCTTAAGCTTGTTAATTATTGAGGGATCAATAAGATGTTATAATTCATTCAAATACGTGTGTGTGTGTGTGTGTTTGTGTGTGTGTGTGTGCAGTCGACAAAAAAAATGTTAGGATTATAATGTTGGGTGAGCTACAAAACTTGTTAATAGCCAGCAGGGTCATAAAGAGCAAACACCAGGGCTACCTCTTCCACTAGACAGAAATTATTTGCTTCTCCACCTGACAAAATCTACAAATGAACCTCTGTTCCTACAGTTTAGTGAATTAGCCAAGACAATAACATATCAATTCCAACACTATGCTGAAAGAATACTCAATAATACCTTCTGTCTATTCAAGATTCTCATAATATTTTGATATCCTTATATATATTTCCCAAGATGATTTAGTTCCTGATGATGAATCTCTATGATACTTATGAGTATTCCCTCTATCCTTCTTAGTGCTGTAACAGGAATGGCTGACACAGTCTGCCAAATGTTTTTAGGCCAATCAATTCTGATATGATCATATTTTTTCTTCTCTTTATGTATCAAACTTTATTACAATGATAGATTTGCCTGCTGAAGAAAGATCTTGCATTTGAAAAAGAATGAAAAATGAAACTACTCTATCATATTGCATTATTATTTTATATATATATATATAAAATATATATATATTAAAATATATATATTAGGTTTTATTTATTTTGAGAAAGAGAGAGAGAAAGTAGGGGGAGAGGTAGAAGGGGAGAGAATATTCTCAAGCAGACTGCACACTGAGTGCAGAGCCTGACACAGGTCTCAATCCCCTGACCC
The DNA here is from genome assembly GCA_004023965.1 of Spilogale gracilis. Taxonomy (NCBI): domain Eukaryota; kingdom Metazoa; phylum Chordata; class Mammalia; order Carnivora; family Mephitidae; genus Spilogale; species Spilogale gracilis. The sequence continues at coordinate 65,826 of PITA01001065.1, read as the reverse complement.
TGAGATCATGACCTGAGCTGAAACCAAGAGTCAGACCCTTAACCGACTGAACCATCCAGGTGTCCCATATTGCATTTCTTTAAAATATTTTAATAGGGTTTAGGAGAGTGGTCTCAAGAACTTTGCTCTTCCTGGTAAAGTTGCTTTCATAGAGGTGGATGTTTACATTTTTGAAATCAGTATACATATGTACTGGAATTGAATAACTAAATAAATAGATGGCAAATAGAAGCATCCACGTTTCTCAATTTTGGGAGGAGTTTATGGAGAAGTAGAGGGTATAGGCAATTATGATCCTTGTAGTAATAGATAAGAGGTTGAAATTTCTGTATAAATTCATATTTAACTTACTAAAGATACTCATGAGGGGCACCTTGATGGCTCAGTTGGTTAAGTGTCTACCTTTGGCTCAGGTCATGATCCCAGGGTCCTGGGATCTAGGCTGCATCTGGCTCCATAGCAGGGAGCCTGCCTCTCTCTCTCCCTCTGCTGCTCCCCCTGTTTATGCTCTCTCGCTCACTCTCTCATTCAAATAAATAAACTATTAAAAAAAAAAAAAGATACTGATGGTTACATACAAAAATGTGTATATATACACAGTTAGTATGTACATATCAATCATGCCCAATCTGCTTAGAGGACCTAAAATCAATGCCACTTCAGTTGTAAGGAGCTTATATAACATCCGGTTTTGTTTTCTAATACCATTCCCCAATAAAAGGAACCAGGAGTAGTTGGAGAAATGGCTAATTTTAGGAATGGGGAAGGAAATACACAAGATGAACCTGGAGCATCTTATAGTATGAGAAAGTCAGAAAATTCTCAGCACACATACATACATATATACACATAAAAACATACATACATACAGTGAAGGAAGTATGTCAACGTAGTCAAATTATGTCAAAAAAGTACTGTTGGTGGGGGCACCTGGGTGGCTCAGTCGTTAAGCATCTGTCTTCCTTTCTGGTCGTCATCCCAGATTCCCGGGATTGAACCCTGCCTCGGGCTCCCTGTTTGGCGGGAAGCCTGCTCCTCCCTCACACCCCCTGCTTGTGTTCCCTCTCTAGCTGTGTTTCTCTCTGTCAAATAAATAAATAGAATCCTAAAAAAAAAAAAAAAAAAAAAAGGTAGTGTTGAGTTATAAACCAAAGTACAAAGTAAATATCAATGATGGTGCAGCCACTCTGGAAAACAGTGTGGAGGTTGTTCAGAAAATAGAATATAGAGCTACCCTAAAACCCAACAATTGCACTACTGGGTATTTACCCCAACGATGCAAATGTAGTGATCCAAAAGGTCATGTGCACCCCAATGTTTATAGCAGCAATGTCCACAATAGCCAAACTATTGAAAGAGCTTAGATGTCCATCAACAGATAAATGGATAAAGACGTTACGCTATATATACCACTTATATATTCCTTAATATTCCTTAAATGGAATGTTATGCAGTCATCAAAAAAACTAAAATCTTTCCATTTGCAACAACGTGGATGGAACTATTATGCTAAGCAGAATAACTCAATCAGAGAAAGACAATTACCAAATGATCTCACTGATATGAGGAATTTGAGAAACAAGACAGAGGATCATAGGGGAAGGAAGGAAAAAATGAAACAAGATGAAACCAGAGAGGGAGACAAACCATAAAAGTCTCTTAATCTTAGGAAACAAACTGAGGGTTGCCAGAGTGGAGAGGGATGGGAGGGAGGGGGTGGCTGGGTGATGGATATTGGGGAGGGTATGTACTATGGGGAGGGCTGTAAATTGTATAAGGCTGGCTAATCACAGAACTGTACCTCTAAAACAAATACTACATTATATGAAAAAAGTAAGTATCAATGAGTATATATTCCTATAAGTAAAGTACTAAAAAATAACAAATGGGTGGAATAGTCAAATATCTCATGCAGAAAAATATCAAATGATTTATATAGATCCTCCACTGCCAAGGGAGTGGAACATAATCCCATATTCCTTATGTGTGGGTATTACATAGTTGCTTCTTTTACTCAAAGAGGACAGAGGAAGAGGACAAAGAAAAAAAGAATAATTTTTTAGGAGAGGAGTCTGACAAATACTATTTTAAGCCAGGTGATCAGTGTTAACAATAACAGTTATGTTAGGTTGATAGCAGGCATCCTTGACATGATGTGATGAGACTGGCACTTTTGCCCCTCTGGTACTCCCCCTAAAAGCACATTTGCCTAGTTTGATTATAAGAAAAATATCAAACCAATCCCAATGTAAGAACATTCGCTTTCTACAATACCTGGCCAGTAGTTCTCAAAGCTGCCAAGGTCATCAAAAATAAGGTACTAAGTAATACTCACAACTAAAAGAAGTTTGAACCTAGGGGAAGAAACAGTGACAACCAAGTGGAGATCTGACTCTTAAACATAAAGTTCTAGAATGGGATCCTGGAGCAGAAAAGGGACCTTGAGTAAAAACTAGGGACATCTAAATAAAGTAAGGATTTTAGTTTATGATCATGTAAGATACTGGTTCATTAAATGAATATAGTAAATGACAAATGTACCATATTAATGTAAGATGGTAATAGTAGAGAAAACTGGGTGTGTAGTATATAAGAACTCTCTATTATCTTCATAATAATTTTGTAAACCTAAAACTTTATAATACATTTATTGAAAAAATTGCCATTGATAGGCAATATAAACTATTTGATATATTTAAGTAGAACATACTATGATATATTTTAGTAATCGTAATTAGCATTAATTTTAAGTAGATGTTCTTGCTATGTAAGTACAACTTCAAAACAAGTCCCTTAAAACTCAATTCCAACAAAGTTAACTACGATGACTTCCTTTGTATTCAAATCTGGACTTTCCAATGGATGTTAAAGCTCAGATAATTTTTCACATTGTTTTCTAATATTAACCTGAATTGCATGATCTTTCTTGCCTATGTTTATAATATATGGTATAAAGGTCAGTAATCCTTCTCTGTAAAGTTGGCCAGAGAGTAAATATTTCCAACTTTGCAGGCCACAGAGTGCTGCAAATATTTAACTCTGATATTGTAGCTTAAAAGCAAATATAGACAGTATGTGAACAAGGAAGCGTTATTTTGTTCCAACAAAGTTTTATTTTAAAAGACAATGACAGGCTGGGTTTGGTCTGCAGGTCATGGTTTGCCAACTCATCAAATACAGAATAAATGTTTATATCTCTTACCTTAAATATGAGGTATTTTTAGATATCTTAAAAAGTGTTATCTCCTTGGGCACCTGGGTGGCTCAGTGGGTTAAAGCCTCTGCCTTCGGCTTAGGTCATGATCTCAGGGTCCTGGATCGAAGCCCACATCGGGCTCTCTGCTCAGTGGGGAGCCTACTTCCTCCTCTCTCTTGCCTGCCTCTCTGCCTACTTGTGATCTCTCTCTCTCTCTCTGTCAAATAAATAAAAAAATCTTTTTAAAAAAGTGTTATCTCCTTAAAATTTCATAAGGACTGAGCATATCAATTACAAACATATGATTTTGAAATGTAGTGTCTTTAATTTTTGAATACATACAGCAAAAATGTGGTTATAGAGAAAAGTCTTAGTCGGCAGCCTAGAGAATTCAAAGCTGTTTTATCTGACCATGCTAGAATACCAGCTATACTTTCTAAAACTTACAAGAAATATTTTGAGAACAAACCAAATCAGTTTTCACAACTGGTTATAATTTTATAGGTTTTTAAATTTTTAATAAAATAATAATGTTTGATCAGGTGGATGGATCAATCCTTAGAGATGATTTAGTCCAGTGTTTCAAAAGTGAACTGCACCTGAGAAGGGTATTGTTAGAATACTTTAACCGAGGCATTTGAAAAAAGACTATTCTATAATTTTCTACTGTTTACATTTAGGAATATAACTACATGGCGCTGTAATTGACCCCAAACAGCTTGGATTAGCATGAACCTACAGTACAAAAGCTCGCTCTCCTTATCTATCCACTGTCCCAGAGATCCGCTATCAGGAACATTGGAGTAAAGCACGGTTTTTGCCTCCAAGTTTATTGAATATATGCAGTGATGAATATTCAAATTCTAATTGTAGAATATTTTATGAAGGTAGTCAATTTTTAATAGATTTCTCTGAGGAACTGAAGTGTTACAGTTTCAAAATGAAAGACATCATGTAATAAATAATCTCATGAATTTACAATGCCATTGTCAAGACTATGCTGAGGAATTTCAATCTTAAGTGGTCATGTAAGCAAGGCCATGGGGAATGAAGCTTTGGCTTGTGCTATCTCTGCCAATTCATGGTTTTGTGCCAAGAGAAGTATTTTTCACTGCTGCTTTGTGAATATGGTGGTACATCACTTAAACTGAAGGTAGAAATTCTTCACAAAATTTACAAAAATATAGAAATTTCTACTTTGAATTAGCACCATGTGTTCTGCAGCTCAAGACAAAGAGGAAAGTGGGAATATTAAACTATGAATTTAAGATATTGGATTCTAGATCCAATTGTGACTTTGAACAAGTTATCAAAATTTATCCATAAAATAACTTTATCACACTTTCTGATAATCACTGGCTCCTTCTAACCCTGATATTTACCAAATAAAATATATTATATATTTAAAATAAATCAGCATATTTATGTATGACACAACCCACTGTAGCATTAAGTTTTTACTATTATATTGAATGGTATGGTTTCAAACAGTTCTGAGAAAAAAAACCCAAACAGTATACAGTATGTTTTGAGTGTTTCAAAATGTCTCTGCATTCAAATCAGGTTAATTTCCAAAAAGTGGTAAGATAAAGGAGTATAGAAAAGGTATAATGGGCTTATTAAGGAGCAAATACAATTCTGAGCTAGAATTCCAAAACCTGCATTTTGAATATGTTTAAAACAAAATGTAAACTTACTGATTTTTAGTTGTTTTATGCCCTTTAAATCAGGATTTTTGTCATCATAGTTACAGTTCATTTGGAAATATAATAAATTTTGATTAGTGGAGTAGAGAAATCTCTCATTTTTCCTAAACATATGTTTTGGAGAGTTGAATACAGAGTGGTCTCTATATAGTCTACCATGCTTTGGAAAGGCTATGGGAATGCCTTTGAGTTTTTTCAATGAGACAGTCAAGCCGACTCTTAGGATCATAGGAGAAACAAAGACTCTAATTGTCCCTGCAATAGAGGTACACATAGCCACAGGACTTCACTGAAAATAATATCCTGCTTTGTTGTTTGAGACCTCCCTCAAATTCTGTAAGCTCTGTCATATGATCACCAGAACGCTGAATGAGTTAGACATGCCATTTGGCTCTTGATTTAGGCCAATTACTTGCACTCCAAAGAGGGCACGGATAGACAGCTGAACGTAAGGGGGGCCCCAGCCACACAATAAACAGAATGTGGCCTTGGTTTGGGGAACAGAAGGGCTTATTAAAAGATGAAAACTGGTGGTTAATGGGAAGCTTAGAAAAATATGTAGCCATGAGTCCTCTTTCTAGTGTTTTCTGCAGCTTCCATTGTATTTTGTTTTCTGCATAACCAAGTGACCTCTAAACCCTACAAACAGCACATAAAACTTTTCTCCTTCTCCTCTGGGTGGATGGCTATTATTATCCTTTCATCTTGAAAGGTCATGGGGCATCAATTGAAGAAGTACACTACTTTGCTTTGAGTGCCCTCTCTGTTTGAAGAGACTTGTGTGTTTGCTTTATAAATGGTGGCCTGTTCCCAAACAAATGGAAAATTAATCATCTTTCTGTCTCTAAATCGTAGATGATTTGACCTAAAACAAAGGTAATCATAAAAAAAGGACTGAAATATTTCAAAATGTATATTTTAGTGGTTCAATATTTAAGAAGGTTATTAAAATATTTTACTGGAAAATGATGCAGTATATTATTATCATACTGTATAATAATGGAGTGGACAAAAAAGTCTATAAAATAATAGGATAAAAATTAATATTTAGGTGAAACTAACATGTGCCTGTTTTTTTTTGTGTGTTTTATATTCTGTGAAAGATATTCCTAAAGCAAATTCTAGTCTTTGGTGAGGACTCTGAAATGCAATGCCACATTTGTGAAAAAAAAAAAAAAAACAGTAGTCTTTTATCATTGTTTTCAATATGGAGGTTATCTTCTGACTTCATATTTCAAATCTTCAACTTTTTTAATCAACATTGAAAAAGCGTATGATATATCAGACCTCAGTGTAGAAGATGAAGCCTGAGGAAATCAGGAATGTGATGGATAAATGAATATGGACAGGACTGTTTAATGAATTCCAGAATCATAACTCTAGGGCACAGTCATTGGAGAAGGTAATGTTAGGAAAAACAAACTTAGTAAAAGATAATTGTACTTATTAGGATTACATATGAGCAATATTCATAGGGAATCCCTTTCCTAGACATATTAGAAAATAAAATGCATATACTTGTGAGAAATTCATATATTAATGATGGATTGAGTTTTGTCTGATTGGTAAGGGAATCAGAATTCTTTATCAATATCATTAAGTAGCAGAGGAGACAGACTCATATTGAAAAGCATTGTTATGTAAAAATGAGATCATTCGTAAGGCCCTGAATACAATATGACTGGTTTCCTTATGAAAAAGTAATTTTGGGTGGCGCCTGGGTGGCTCAGTTGGTTAAGCAACTGCCTTCGGCTCAGGTCATGATCCCGGAGACCCAGGATCGAGCCCCACATCAGGCTCCCTGCTTGGCGGGAAGCCTGCTTCTCCCTCTCTCACTCCCCCTGCTGTGTTCCCTCTCTAGCTGTGTTTCTCTCTGTCAAATACATAAATAAAATCTTAAAAAAAAAAAAAAAGAAAAAGTGATTTTGGACATAGAAGATAGAGGCAGGCACACAGGGAGAAGATGGCCATGTGACTGAAGTGCTGCATCTACAGGCCACAAAGCTGCAAATATTGCCAACAAACTATGGCAAGTGAGGAAGAGTAAGGAAGGGTCACTCTCCTACTGTTGTCAGAGGAAATACAGGCCAGCGGACTTGAGTTTGGACTTGTAGTCCAGTAAATTACTCCTGTTCTGAGAAGTGTGTATTCAAGTCCTTTGCCCATTTTTAAATTGGGTTATTTGGGGTTTTCTACTGAGTAATAGGAGTTCCTTATAAATTGACCCTTTATTAGATCAATAATTTGAAGACATTTTCTACCACTTCAGATGTTTCCTCTTCATGCCATTGGTGATCTCTTTTGTTTGCTGAATCTCTTTCATTTGATGTAGTCCCTTTGGTCAAATTCTGCATTAGTTGCCTGTGCTTTTGGTGTCATTTTCCAGGAAAACATGCCAAGACTAATGTCATGAAGTTTACCCTCTGTTTTCTTTTAGGAGTTTTATAGTTTTGGGTCTTATGTTTAAGTGTTTGATTCATTTGCCATTGATTTTTGAAAATGGTATACAATAAAGATCCCATTTTATTTTATTTCTGTATGTGGCTGTCAAGTTTTCCCAACACAATTTGTTGAATAACCTATCTGTTCCTCATCATATGGTCTTGGCACCTTTGTCAAAGACCATTTGACATTATATGCATGGATTTATTTCTGGACTCTTTATTATGTTTCATTGGACTATATATTTGTTGTTATACCAGTATTATACTATTCTGATTACTGTAGCTTTGTGATATATTTTGGAGTCAAAAAGGGTTAGGCTTCTAGCTTTTTCTTTCTCAATATGGTTTTAGCTTTTTTAATTTTTTTTAGCAATTCCATATGAACTTTAGAATTGCTCTTATATATTCCTGCAAAAAATTACATTGGGATTATGATAGAGATCACAGTGAATCTGTAGATTACTTTGAATAATATAAACATAATAATTTTAAGCCTACTGTTGAGACCTACCATTCAGAAAAATAGATTTCTTTTAAAATATTACTGTTCTTTGACAATGCACCTGGTCACTCAAGAGCTCTGATGGAAATGTACAGTGATATCAATGTCATTTTTATGCCTGCTAAGACAACATCCATTCTATAGTCCATGGGTCAAGAAGGAATTTTCATTTTCAAGTCTTATTATTGAAAAATAAATTTCATAAAGCTATAACTGCCATAGATAGTGATTCCTCTGGTGGATTTGGACAAAATCAATTGAAAACTTCCTGGAAAGAATTCATCATTCTAGATGTCATTAAGAACATCTGTGATTCACGGGAAGGGGTAAAAATATTAACTTGTATAGGAGTTTGGAAGAAGTTAATTCCAATCTTCATGGATGACTGTGAGGGTTTAGGACTTTAGTGGAGGAAGTAACTACTGATGTGGTGAGAACAGCAGGAGAACTAGACTTAGCAATGGAGCCTGCAGAGGGGACTGAATTGTTGCAATGTCATGATCAAACTTGAACATATGAGGAGGTGCTTCTTATGAATGAGGAAAGAAAGTGCTTTCTTGGGATGGAATCTACTCCTGGTGAAGATACCATGAAAACTGTTGAAGTGACAACAAAGAATTTAGAATATCCTATAAACTTAATGATAAAGCAGCAGCAGCAAGGTTTGAGAGGATTAACTTCAATTCTGAAAGAAGTTCTCCTGTGGATAAAATATAGCAACACATGCTACAAACAAATTGTTCATGAAAGAGTCAATCAATGTGGCAAACTCCATTGTTGTCTTATTTTAAGAAGTTGCCACAGCCAACCCAACTTTCCATAACCACTACCCTAATAAATGATCAAGACTCTCCACCAACAAAAAGATTATGACTGGCTGAAAGCTCAGATGATGGTTTAGCATTTTTAGCAATAGTGTTTTTAATGAAGGTATGTACAGTTTTAGACAATGATGTTGCACACTTAACAGACGGCAGTTTAGTGTAAACATAACTTTTATATGCACTGGGAAACCAAAAATTTATTTCCACTTGTTTCATTGTGATATTCACTTTAATGAGGTGGTCTGGCACCAAACCTATGTTTTCCTATCTATACGATGCATACGTGGCCCAATTTTCCCTCCCCAAGGATAAACTGGGAGTTGGAGACTTTCTCCCATTTATAGTATACTGAGCTTAGGGGAGGAACTATGGTGAATATGTGCCAGTTCAAGCATGGCCTCGGTTTTCAGTGGATCGCCACCTACTAGCCTCTTCTATCAACATTTAGATTCAGGCAAGACAGAAATCAGTCTCTTGGGCAGCCCTGTGTTTCCACTTTTTCTTTCCATCCCCAGGAAGAAGCCAGGAGCTGCAAGTTTCCTCTCAATTGTGCTGTGGTGTGCTTTGTTGGAGGGAAGGACTATGCACCTGAGTGCCAGAGATTTTCTTAGTGGCTTTAGATGCTTCAGTTTGTGCTTCTTCATTGGTTTCTCAGTTTCTCAAAAAGAGAATTGGACCACGCGTTGCTGTTGAATTGCTACCTCCTTTGGGGAAAGGAGGATCTGAAACTTCTTATTCTGCCATCTTCTGGATTCTTTTTCTTTTTTTTTTTTTAAGATTTTATTTATGTATTTGGCAGAGAGAAACACAGAGAGACAGGGAACACAAGCAGGGGGAGAGAGAGATGGAGAAGCGGGCTTCCCACGGAACAGGAAGCCCAAGGTGGGGATCAATCCCAGGACCCTGGGATCATGACCTTAGCCAAAGGCAGACCTTTAATGACTGAGCCACCCAGGCGCTCCCAGTTTCATTTTTTAATGGCCATTTTTAACATTGATTTTAAAACATCTTAAAAATATTTGACCACTGTTTACTATATCAAGTTGCAGAGATTTATAAATGAATTGTGACTGAGATTAATTGTATTCTGTCCTACTGTTAGGGTATCCTCTAATGACAAAACTTCAAATAACTGCATATGCTTTGTAAATTGCCTCTCTTTATCTACATGGAAAACAGAAATGAATCAAAGAAGTCACATAAGAACTACTAAAAACATAATTTTTAAACCTCTTAAAAATACAAAATTAGTTAGGCTACCTAAAACATACTATTTATATGACTTGATAGTTCTTTATATAAACCTTTATGAATATTTTTATTGGTAATCCATATGAAAGGAAATGAAATATCAAAAGGAATGGCAGTTCTCGCTCCCTTTTTTTTTTTTATGAAGGAATTCAGGGGGAGAATAAGCCAATCCTTTTATATAATAAATCTATATAATATATATAATAAAATCATTTTATGAGATTCCTATCAGGAGTCCTGAATGATACAGAAATGAGGTAACATAATTTTTAGTTCTGTGTAAATAATGTGTAGTTTAAAAAACATTAAAAAATTCTCTAACAGCTTCTGAAATGTTTTAATTAAAAACAAATATGGTTTTGGGCCAATCATAAAACAGAATGGTCCTTACTAAAATTATGCCCTCTATCATTACCCAGCATAATTTAAACTAGAAAGTAAAGTTTGATTGAAGATCTAGCTTTGCCATGAAATTTAAATCAGCCAATTAAAGGCTTCCAAACATGTACCTAAGTTGTAGAAAATGAGCATATAAAACACACATGGCAAGACATAAGAAGGTGAAGGAGGGAAATTACAGCAAGTCTTAAAGAAATAATATTTTAGCCAAAGTAAAGTAGCAAAAGAAAAAATTGGCTTAAATTTTTATGATCTGGGTGGAAAAGAAAGTGGAGGAATACAGATAAATATATGACGATAAAAACAAAAATTAAAAAGAATGCGTGGTGATATTTGTACCAATGATAAATTGGAGACTGTGCCAAGTTGAAAATAAATACATTTAAGTGAACCCTGAACTAATGATTCCATATGCTTATGATTCTTTAGAGTTTTTTTTTTTCTTTTTTTTTCCCTCCAAGGATCCGTCACTGAACACCAAGCTGTCCTGCTGACTATCAATTGACAAGGTCCTTAGCCAATGAATCCCTATTAAATTGAAACATTCTATCCAAGGAATAAAGTTACTGACCCTTAGGGCACAATGTAGTTTTTTGCAGCTTGCAAATCCTGCTATTTTCTCTAAAGGGAACCTTTCATGGGGTCATGTACGTGAGAGAAAGAATCTAAACATTCTCTTGTTTTTCAGTCTGAAAGTTTTGTTTCTTTATTTAGAAGCTTTCAAAGGTTTGCACTACCCCAGGCATATTTGATTTCAACTTTCTAAATGAGGTCTTTAGAATTTCAGGGAATGGGTTTGAGAAGAGAGAGGGGGGGCGGGGAATAGAAAAAGGAAAATGCATTCAGTTTAAATAAAATCTTTTGAAGACTTGTTTCTAAATATTCAGTGCCAATATAGTCTACAAAGTCACTTTTTTTCCTTTTGTTTTCAATAAAACAATAAATAGAAAACCCAACTTCTCAAAGGTTTAGTGGTCCACTGAGATGTGGATAACACAGAGAGATAACACCAAGAAATAACAACTAACTTCAAATAAGATTTGTCCAGGGTAGTTGCAGAGTTTATTTTCATGGAGCTTCTGAATTACTAATATAGCCCTCATGGAGCAGAATGCCAAATTTAAAATGACAATTGCACATAATACATGAAAATAAGTATAGGGTGTGTGTCTATTTTGTGTGTGTTTATTCAACTTTAAATAACCAAAGTCAGAAATAACCAACAATATTGAACAGTTTAAAGCTGTTTATACTGGATAAACATACAAACATGAACTTCCTTTTACCTTTCCCCTAAAAGAAGAGAAAATTTCCAACTTTTACACTATTGCATGATGTAGTACCTTCTGGAAAAATAATATAAATAATTTTATATTTTTCCAAAACCCAATCCTGATGCTAAACCAAATAAGAACAGAATAGGGAAAGGAAACTCTAAATTAATCTCATTTATAAGGCTCAATGCAAACAAAATTCTAAATAAAGTAAATGTAAGCCAGCTGTCTATTACAAGAATAATGTATTATATACAAATGCAGCACATTCCTACCCAGACCAGGACTGTTGCACGTTATTCCTTCGTGGCCAAATGTACCAGGAAGGGCAACTCAGTGGTAGGTTCACCTCTCAGAACTGCTAGCTGTTGGAACCATCTCAAGTCAAGAAACAAGGCCCAAGAGAATAGATTGCCCTCACCTTTGTAAGTATGCAACAGCCTTTGCGATGACATATATGAATAGAGAAAAAAACTAATGGGCATCTAGTTAAGAGTGATTTATTTACAGTTACAAAATCACAGAAAATAAAAAGGTCAATGGTACCACAGATACATCTTTTTTTAACTTGCTCATTTGAATTTATAATATTCAAATCCACAATTCCCATATTATTTGTTTCCCCTTTTGAAATTGACCAAGTTTCATGCCAGCACCTTTGAAGCGTTGACCAGTACAGAACCTGGAGGATTTTTGCAAAATGCTGTCCCCTTCTATGCTCATGCCATTATAATACAGAACCACCTGGGATTTTGACTCAGGCCATTTAATTCCAGCTTTCTTTCCTTTAATCAACACACATTAAGTAAACATTATCCTACTGTTTAAACATTAATTAATCCCATTCAGGTGAAGAACAAGACAACTGATTCAAATTAGCATTACTATTAATTCTGTACTTGTTGAAATAATCAATACAATAAAAAGAATAAGAAGCATGAATTCTGGGAAAGAACAGAACAGTCAGGATATAAATCTGCATAGAATACAAAAGTGAGCGAAGTGAATTGACATAAAAACAAACAGAAATGGGGCACCTGGGTGGCTCAGTTGGTTGGGTGACTGCTTTCGGCTCAGGTCATGATCCCGGAGATCCGGGACTGAGCCCCACATCAGGCTCCCTGCTCTGCCGAAAGCCTGCTTCTCCCTCTCTCACTCGCCCGGCTTGTGTTCCCTCTCTTGCTGTGTTTCTCTCTGCCAAATAAATAAATAAAATCTTAAAAAAAAAAAAAAAACGAACAGAAATATGCAAGAGTAATCAGGTTGCCAGATACAAGATCAATATACTACAGTTAGTTGACTTTTTACATAATAGTTATTGTGAATAGAGTTACCATATAAAATACAAAATGCTCAGTTAACTCTGAATTTCAGATTATACAAAAAAATTTTTAATGCAAATACATCCCAAATACTGAATGAAGCATACTTGCACTAAAAAAATTAATAATAATAACTCATTGCTAAACACGACAACCTTAATTGTGAAAACTGTCAAGCATAATTATGAGTATAAACAAATACATACATGTTATATAAAAATAAACACTTATGCTTTGTGCCCACTGCACAGCTTAAGAAATAGGACATTACTAATCATACCAAAACTCATTTTGTGCCTCTTTAAATAGTATAACCCCAACTCTCTACCTGCAGATGACCAATATCCTGAAATAATTATTCCCATGTTTTTAAATATAAGTTTAACAACTTCAAATGTATCGTTATATAATGCATTGTTCTTTTTTTCTGTTTTTAAAATATTACAATAATAATGCAATAATGTTTTAATACTGAACATATTCTTGATTTGTTTTTCACAAAAGCAATGTTGGAGTATTTATGCATTCACCTGGAGTTCATTATCTAATGCAATATAATATGTAATTCGAATGTACCAAAAATTATTAGTAGATCCTGCTCCTTATAAAAACAATATAAGACTGATAATATAATATATTATTAATAATTTTCATATATTTAAGACATTACTATATATCATGCATATTATATATTCAAAGTATGTACATAAATATAAAATTCATATGTGTATGCACATAACAAATGTGTGGATAAAATTTCAAGATACATACACATTGAAATTGTAATCTCATTATTAAAGTGTATATAGTTTAACTTTGTTAGGTGCCTTTTCTTAAAGAATGATCGCACCACGTTATACTACAAGTAGACTTGTATTGTTGAATGGTGTGCCACCTCCTCACTATGGCATTTCTTCATGCAACAGCATTTATTGAATGTGTTAAAGTAATCAAACAAGGAGGTCATTAGACTAAGGTGGCTTTAATGCTTCAGTAGCCTACCTAAGCAAATCAAAACTTAATCCAGAGTTAATGCACTTGAATCCAAGAAAATAAAATCTAAGAACAACCGGTCACTAACAGCCAATCAGGCTTTCCCAAATAAGGCAAGTTCCTCAGCTGGAGCCAATCAAATAATTTCCTTGTTTTGCTAATTGTCTTCTTTACAAAGATATCTTGCTTGCTCCTGTGGATAGAGTGCTCCTAACCACCTTTGGTTTGAGGCTGCCTGATTCTAACTGGTAGGCTCAAATAAACTTTTAAAAATTTTAATGTACCTGAAGTTATTTTTATCAAATACCTCAAACCAGACATTGCTTCAAATACTATTTTTTTTAAAGATTTTATTTATTTATTTCACAGAGAGAGAGAGAGATCACAAGTAGGCAGAGAGGCAGGCAGAGATAGGAGGAAGCAGGCTCCCTGCTGAGCAGAGAGTCTGATCTGGGCCTGGATCCCAGGACCATGAGATCATGACCTGAGCCGAAAGCAGAGGTAACCCACTGAGCCACCCAGGCGCCCTCAAATACTATTTTTTAAAAGTATTTTTTTTTTAATTTTGGAATGATTTTAGATTTATAGAAAAACTTCAAAGATAACACAAAGATTTCTGTTTTGTTTTGTTTTTCTCTTCACCCATGTTCTCCTAAAAGACATGTGTCTTTTAATATTGCCAATGTGGTGGACATGGAATGGTATTTTACTTTATTTTGAATTTCCCTAAATAACACTAATTAGATATCCTTATATGTGTTTATGAGATATTTGTTTCTTTTTTTGTGAAAGTTCTTTCTATGCATTTTGAGGTATTTTCTATTAGTTTATCTTTTTCACTTATGAAATGATATAAAGAATATAAATCCTTTTCAATTAGTTCTTGCAACTCCTTCTCCTAGTATAGTATTTGTCTTTTAGCTCTATTTTTAATATTTTTATATTTGTCTTTTAATGTCTTTGTCATAAGCCAATTTTATAATGTTAAATAAAGCTTCGTATCTGCAATAAACCAACTGGTCATGATACAATATGTCATATACATATGGTTGCATTATTCAGTTTGTTAATATTTGGTTAAGTATTTTCATCTATATTTATGAGTGTCTTTGTCTGATTTAGGTGCCAAGGTTATGTTAGTAACAGAATATAAGTTGGAGGGTATTTATTTTGTTTTATATGACTAAAAATACTTGCTTCTTGAAAATTTTATATAATTTGCATTTTGCAAATTAAGATGTCCTAAGGCTTGGTTTTTCTTTATAGGGAATTTTGTAAAAAGATTTATTTATTTGAGAGAGAGAGAGAGAGAGAGAGAGAGCATGAATGAGCAGGGGGAGGGGCAGGTGGAGAGGGAGAGAGTGAGAATCTGGAGCAGACTCCCTACTGAGTACAATAATAGCTTAATTCAGGTATTCTAGTCTTACTGCATATATTTTGGTAATCTATATGTTCTCAAAGCTGTTTAATTTCACCTAATTTTATAATATGTTGACATAATAATCACAGTATGATATTTCCATTATTTTCTTTGATAAAGATATGATTTAAAGATTCTCCAATATTTATCTTCCATCTGTGCCTTTTCAATTGACTATTCATATGAGTTTTTCACTGATATTTTTCTTTCTAAAGAACCAAATTTTGATGTTTTGATTTTCTTTACTATACCTTTTGCTTCATTAATTTCTGTTCTTATTTCCTTCCTTTTGTATTATTTCTGAATAAACTCTTAATTTCTATTTGAGGAGTTTTTAAGTTGGATATTAACTCATTGATTTCTAACCATTTTATCCTTTCTAATGAAGGATCTATATCTATCTGTAAATCCCTCTATAGCTGATAGCATACATTTTGGCTTATATTATTTTTTTAAAGATTTTATTCATTATTTGAGAAAGAGAGAGAGAAAAAGAAAGAGATAGCGAGC
Organism: Spilogale gracilis; assembly: GCA_004023965.1. NCBI lineage: Eukaryota > Metazoa > Chordata > Mammalia > Carnivora > Mephitidae > Spilogale > Spilogale gracilis. The sequence goes on along the minus strand of PITA01001065.1, from coordinate 49,985 downwards.
ATGAGGGGAGAGAGGCAGAGGGAGAAGCAGGCTCCCCACTGAGGAGGGAGCCAGATGTTTGGAACTCAACCCCAGGACCCTGGGATCATGACTTAAGCCAAAGGCAGCTGCTTAACCAGCTGAGCCACCCAGATGCCCCTAGTTTATAATATTTTTGTCTCTCAATCCAAAGTACATTTTTATTTCCATTATGACTTGATCCATAAATTACTTAGATGTGTACTGAATTGAAATTTAAAAGTACAGGCTTCTTTTATCTACTTATATTTTTCATTTAATTGTGCTGTGGGTAGTAAACATGGTAGGTATGCTACCAGTTCTTTACAAATGTGCAATGACTTGCTTGACAGCCTAGAACATGATCAATTTTCTTGAATGTATGTGGTACCAAAAAGAATGCGTATTGTCCTGTGTGTGTGTGTGAGAGAAAGGGAGAGGGAGGGAAGGAGACGGGCTGCATCTGCAGTTATATGAGTTGATACCTGATCTGCTTGATTCTTGACAAGAGAAATGACAGAAAACTCTATTACATGAATTTCTCTAATTATGCTCTTGTGTTTGTCTCTACTAAAGACATTTTTTAGGGGCATGCTGGTGAATATATTTGGATTTGTTTCATCCTATGTTTACATGCTATCTCTCCCACATTTCTGCCATTAGCCCCCCCTGTGTCCCTTGCTTACTGCTGGTCTCATTCAATTTTTTTTTTTCTTTAGGATTCCCTTATTACATCATTTATCCCTCTATTTTTTTAAAAGATCAATTTCTATTAACTTGGTGGTTACTCTATAAATCACCTTATTCAGATTTCATATAAAAATGTCTAGAGTAATAGAGGGGAAGCTTGACTTGCCTTCCTCCCCAATCAACTATATTAGAACTATTTGAATTAGAATGACAAATGCAGTGTGTTATTCTTGGAAATAACTCTGCAATTCAAAGATTATTCCTATCATATTATACAATTGGTATGGTTTATATATAACCACAAATTTACCAGTTTAAAAAGAAATCAGCATCCCTGCTAGTATTTCAGACCCTGGGAATGTTGACTTTTCCCTTCTTCCTGGCATACATTTTTAGATCTGTCTTTAATGATGGTAAATTTTTTGTTTGCCTGAAAAAGTATCTTTTACTCATTCTTTTGTGAGCACTATTTTAACAAAGATCATATTTCCTGGATCACAGTTCCTTTTCTTAGCATTTGCCATTGATAATTCTGTTGTTAGTTTTTTGTTCCTTTGTAGGAAATACTTTTGTTACTCTTTTTTTTAATTGTAAAATATTTTATTTTTCTTGTTTTCCACTTTAAGTTTGATGTACCTAGATGTGTATTTCTTGATCATCATTCTTGTGATTTTTGATGCACCAAAAATCACAGCTCTTATCTATAAGAAATTCACAGTCTAGAAGTGAATTATATATTCTAAAATTTAAAATTTTTAAACTTAAAACATTAAAAATCACGATGAAGTCTATGAAGATGAATAGATCCTATATAAAAGAGTAACAGAGAGAACCACATTTAGATAGATGTGGCTTTTTGTCATCGCTTCTTTGGAAATCTGAGACTAGACATGAGATGCTTCACTACAGTTGACAAGATTAATACCCCAGAAACTGGGGAAAGGTGCATTCTGTCTGGTATTTAGTAAGGCAATGCAGCATATGGCAGAGCAAAGGCAACTGGTGGTGGGTGTGACTAGGTGTGATCTCTGAATACCAGGTTGTTCTTAAAAGCCATTGCACTCCAGGACTCTGTCTGACAACCTTAGAAAAACAGTGTAGCATTTTAAACTCGATGCAGCAGGCTTCTGTTACTTGTTAACAAGATTCATATTTAACACAGAAGATTTTATCAGGTGATAAACATGGTTATATTCAGGTTTAATAGATGTCTCTGCATTATGAAGAATGGATTTAAAGAAAACTAGAAAGGGATAAAATTTGAAGTTTCTTTGCAAGAGATGATGGGGCAATAGGAAACTGCCAGTGAAGATGAAACAAAATAATGGAATCAAAAATCTCTTTAAATGGTAAGTTAATCAAAATGAAATAGATTGACCATAAAGTAAAGGGAGATACGAATTACAGATGATGCCCAGGTCTCTGACATAAATAACTGTGATGATGATGTTCACTAAGAAAAAAATGGGACCAGAGAACATGAACTGATGGCTGGTGTCTGTAGGAGGGTGCAGGGGTATGGAGGGTTGTTAGAAATGGAAAGTCCATACTGAACATACTCATCTTAAAGAGTTTGTGGTTCTCTAAACACTGATCTCTGGGAAGCAGTTCACTTCACAAATCTAGGGCTCCGAAGAGAAATAGGGATGGATATGCAGATTTTGGATTCATTTGTATATAGATCTAATTGCAGCCATGGGAATGGATATAAGCTCCTAAAAACTTTGGTAGAGTGAAAACAAGAGTCTCTAGGAAAGAAGCAAGGGTTCATGGGACTGCAGAGCCAAAAGAGATTTAAAGGGTCTGGCAAGAAATAAATTAAGAGAGCATTATATCATCAAAGGAAAGGAAGAGAGATCTTTCAACAAGACAGGACTTATTCAAAGGGAGGATGGAAGGCATATAAATAAGACTGGGAGGTTCTTCTTGACCTGCTTCTCAGGGAAAGTTCTTTTGATCTGAATAGAGATTACTTGAGTCGATAATAGAAAGAAATGTGTGGGTTTTCTTGATAAAAAGAAAGGCTGTGTATTATGTAACAAATCTTCAAACCTGTTCATCGCTCTACAAATATATATCCATCAAAGTATGGTCTCTGGACCAGCAGCATCAGTAGTATCTGTAAACGTGTTAGAAATATACAACTTTGGGCCCTACTCTAGAGAAAAATAAATAAAACAGAAAGGTAGGTCTAGGGTGTGATCCATTAACTTGTAGTTTAACAAGCTCTTCAGGTGCTCCTGATGCCCACTGAAATTGGAGAACCACTGCTCTGATGTAAAGCAATAGCATTTGCCCATTTTCTCAAACTATTATCTTGCTATATAATGCTAAACATCCTATTTTACTCATCCTCCGTATTTAATGTCATTGAAATTAAGTCTGAATTTTAAGTCATTCAACTTTTCTTGAATTATATTTTATAATCTTTTATATTATGTTATGTTAATATATAAATTAATATAAAATATAAATATGTAATAATATATGTATTGAACAGTGATTTTAGGATGCTAATTTGCTATATATTTTAAGAAATAGCCAGTGTCAATGCCAAAAGCCTTTTTTTTTAAATTTTATTTATTTATTTGACAGAGAAAGATCACAAATAGGCAGAGAGGCAGGCAGAGAAAGAGGGGGAAGTAGGCTCCCCACCTAGCAGAGAGCCCAATGTGGGACTCGATCCCAGGACTCTGAGATCATGACCTAAGCCAAAGGCAGAGGCTTAACCCTCTGAGCCACCCAGGTGCCCCAAAAGCCTTTTTGTGCTTATCTCTAATCATATTCCTTTGTAGCTAAGAGTAATAATTTTACCTGAAAGCCCTGTGTAGATAACTGACTTAATAGGTACAACACTTAGATAATTATCTAAAAGAATATAGATGCATAAAGAAGAGGTGGTATATACACATTTCCAGTTTCCAATGTATTTGACTATTGATGTGAATAGAACAATGTTATAACCTAATTCCTGAGCTATGCTACATGAACACATCACAGAAATCTTCTGATTTACTTAAAAAAATAAACTTCAAAAAGATATATGCGTCTCTATGTTTCCTGCGGCATTATTTACAATAGCCAAGATATGGAAACAACCCAAGTGTCCATCAATAGATGAATAGATAAAGAAGAGGAATGTGGAATATTATGCAGCCATACAAAAAAACAAAACATTGCTATTTGTAATGACATGAATACGCCAAGAGAGTATAGTGCTAAGCGAAATAAGTCAAATAAAGACAAGGACTATATGATTTCATCTATATGTGGAATTAAAAAAATAAAACAAACAAATAAAAAGACAAGGACTTAAATACAGAGAACAAATTGGTAGTTGCCAGAGGGGATGTGGGTGGGGACTTGGGTGAAATAGATAAAGAGGATCAAGAGTTCACTTATTTTAATGAGCACTGAGAAATGTATAGAACTGTTTAATCATACCATTGTACACCTGAAATTAATATAATGTAAATTACACTTAAACTAAAAACATAAAAAAATAATATTTAAAAATATATGGCATATGTTCTCTGTAAACCATCTTGAGTGAGTGATAGGTACAGAGGTAGAACATTTTTTAGAGCATTCATTATTGACTCTACTCAAAAAAGAGAGTCTTGTTACCTGAGTGCTTAATAATTGTTGGTTGAAAAAATAAATTTGTACCATTCCCTTCCTCCCACTTCTCCAAACAAAATACCTTGGTTCTGAAGCCCTCTTGTCTTATCTTTCCCATTAAACTTTAAAGGCACAAAACATTGTTTTGCACTGAATAAAATATACATTTCTTCTTACCAGATAGGCTGGGCATCTTGTCAATGTTTTTTTTCTTATTGTTGAAATGCTTCATTATATCATTTCCCCTTTTTTTATAGGAAGCTTTTGAAATTATTATATTTTATAGAAATGTGAACCAATACTTGTCCGGGAAAGTGCGTGGTCCGCCCCTCCCAAGCCACCAGAAACTTTGGTGGAGGTACCCGTGAATGTGAGTGAAAGCCCCTCTGGGCTTTCCCTACCTAGAATCGGAAAGCCACTTATCCTGTGGGCTGGGCAATATGTCCTTTGTGTGCTTATCCAAGACATATAGTTCCATTTAATCCTCCTCCCGGTAATCATATCTCTGTATCTCTTATCTGTATTTCTTGATCCCTGTGCCTCAATGGTCTCAACTTCTGTGAGTTGAAGCAATCACTCTGTACCCTGCAGTAACAATACTAATCCTGTCTCTAGGGTGGGTGCAAAAGCAGTTAAAGATTTAACTGCACCACCCAACTTCCTCACTTGGGAATAATAAAAGACTGGGACCCTTGACAGTCATTAGAGAGAGAGAGAGAGACAAAGGCAGAGGCAGGCAGAGAACCTGAGAGGCGAGAACAAGGGAGCCTGCAAAGAGAGACAGAAGCAAAGCAAGAGGGCCAAAGCTGGAGCTAGAGAGCTAGAGCTAGAAAGCCAATGCTAAAAAGCCAGAGCATGAGCCTGAGCCTGTTTCATAGGTCTTTCCTGACTGACCTCGGGTCTGTCAGCTTGCATCAGATTTCCCTGTCCGTGTCATTATTTCGCCCGCCAGACATCCCGTGGTTCGGGACCCACATCTCTGCCGAGGCTGGTTCCCCAGTGGTGACAAATACTCAATGAGCAAACTGATGATTTGACACAAAATATGAGTTGTGTAATAACCACCCTGATCAAGAAATTGAATTATGCCATAACCTGACAATACATGTTCTCTTCACTTTCTGTAGCAACTTCTCAACCTTACAAAGATAGCCAGTAGTAATTTTTTATTCTTTTAAATTCATACACATTCTTCTGTGTCTGACTTCTCTCATATGTTAATCTATTTGAGATTAATTCTTGGAATGGATTATAGAAAGTGTCAATTCCCTCTATAAAATACCACAACACAATAATATTCCACAATGTTTCAATTTTCAAGCAGTTTGCAATTAATGTTGGCCGTAAATTTAAAACTGCTATGAACATTATGGTACATATCTTTTGGGACTACATATACAAATACAGTCTATTGAGTATTTGGTTAGAAATGGAATTTCTCTATCGTAAGATTTATTAGATACTACCAAAAAGTTTTCCTAAGTATTCTGCAAATCTGTATTTGTGGATAGGTGAAGTTACCAAATGGTAACTTGGTTTTCAGCTCTTTGCATTATTCCTATATCTTCTTTGTTGATATTGAGAAATCAACTGTCAATCTAATTATTTCTTCATTAGCAATGTTTCTTTTTTTTCTTTCTGTAAATGCGACATTATAACATATCCTGTAGTTTTGCAAAATTCTTTTGTTGTATTATAACATATCCTGTAGTTTTGCAAAATTCTTAAATCTGAGTGTGCTTATCTCCAATTAGTTCTAGTAAATTCCCAACTATTATCACCATAAAAACTGCTTCTAAGTAGCTGCATTCTCTCAGTCTGAAACTCCTATTATATAGAGTATCTTCTTCTTTACCCAGTATCTATTACCCCCTTTCTTTTTTATATTTACTTTTCCTTGATGTTTGCAATTTTAGTATTTTTTCAGATCTGACTTATTCATTCATTCTGTCTTCTCCTCTTTATTTTTCTGTTTGAACCATTCATTCAGGTTTTAATTTCAATGACTACACTGTATTTATCATTTTTTAAAGATGTGTAAAGTTATTTTTATATGTCCTGAATATGTGAAGTTATTTTTTTGAAAAATTTCAATGCCATTTTATATTTTTTTACCATATAAAATATGTTTTTATATAGTCTTTATCTGATAAGTTCACTGACATTTTGGCACAAATAGTTATGTTTTAAACACTTGCTTGCTCTGATTACTCTTTTGTGTAAATTGAGACTAAGTGTTCCTGAGGATATCATCTTTAGAAAACAATGAGTTCTAGATGTCATCCCTTCAGCAATGATTTTACATTTGTTTCCATTAGATGCCCATTTAATATTCGCAGGAAAAAACAAGTTTCTTAGGTTATTTTCTCATTTTAGGGTGCCAGTACCACTGAGAACCCAAACACTAATAAGAATATTTACAAATGACTGAAAAATACTCTTTTTTTTTTTCCCTTAGCACCCAGAACAAGGCCAAGAAAGGAAGGCTTTCTTTTCACCTCCTGTTCCTAATAAGTACCTTTTTTTTTTCCTTCTTTTAGTTCAGCCCTTCCCTGAAAGTGTTGCTATTCACATATCCTGAATATTTGTGTGAAGGACTCAATTACAACTATCTTCCTAAATTTGCCAAAGATTTTTCTCCTGCATGTGTAACCCTTAATTCTCAAGTCCCTTAGTTACAGTGATTGGAAACATCTACTAACAGCTCAAATTTTTAGTTGTTCTTTCTTTTTATAGTCCTGGAGATTTTCTTTACTCTATTCTCAGTTTAGCTGTGTAATGTAAAAAATAAAATAAAATAAAATAAATTATTTTGTAATAGGGGATTTTCTGGCTACCTAGTCTGCAAAATTTCAGAAATAGAAACTCTTAATAGTCTTAAAGTTCTTTAAGAATCAGATAGTTTCTGATTTCATTTTCTATCCTGGTACCAAACTGCCATGTAAAGAGTATCTAAAAAAATATCAATCAATTCCTGGCTGACAGAATGAATAAAACAACTGATTGTTTGATTGATTGATATCTATTGTAATGTTAGTACTATTAGTACTAGTAGTGCTAATAACATCAGTAATGTTAGAGAATAAGAGGAAGGCTAGGATCATGAGAAGCTAAATATCAAGAATAGGTAGCAATCAGTGGAAAATAAATCTTGCATGGGATTTTAAGGAATGTGATTTTAATTCAGGAGGTGTATCACTGAAGGGTTTAGGATTAATTGTTATTATGGCAAGGTCATGGAAGAGGTCTACAATATTCAGAGAAGTGTTCTCCAGAGAAACAGAACCAATAAGGGAATGTATGATATATATTATTTTGTAGCTGTTATGAATATTTTATACACATATATTACATATTATACATATATATGCATAATATGTATTATCACATATTATACACATATATCACATATATACAATATGTGTACATGTATGCAATAATACATGTATAGCTTATACATATAATATATTTTATATTGTAGGTCTTATATATTATATATGTGTTATATATGTATACATAGAGTATATTATGCATGTGATATGTGCACATATATTATATACACATACATATACATATATATTTTATATATATAACTACATACATACTCATACCTGTTATAGTTAAATTTATGTAATATACTAAATATATATTTAAATATATATATACATATATATGTATTTATAAAATCCCATATCTTGAATATATATATATATGCAAGAGAGGAGGGGGATTTTAGGAACTGGTTCTGATTGTAGAGATTTGCAATTCTGAAATTTGCAGGGCAGGCTGACAGACTAGAAATTCAGGTGACTTGGCATTGCAGTCTTTGGTCTGAAATCTATCTGCAGGTCAGGCCAGCAGGTAGGTAACTTAGGTTGTATCTGTGTTTCTTTCTTGAGGCAAAATTGCTTCTTCCTCCAGAAACCTTGGTCTTTGTTTTTAAGGAATTCAACTGATTGGATGAGGCCCATGCACATTATGGAAAATATGTGTTTTACTCATATTTGTATTTGAGCAAAGAACTGGGCACTCTACCTAGCTAATTTCACATATAAGTTAACTGCCACTTGTCTGAATGCAAACAAAACAAACAAAATTTAAAACATAATAATAAATTTAACAGGCAGGCAGAAAGGAAAACAAATGTTTGTCTGAAACCATTTCCTTGGTGCACAGATATGCCCTAAAAGTCTTCTCAGCTCGGTGCTCCACTAGTCACTGTCAAGTGGTGCATTCATTGTATAAGATGAAAACTCTCAGCTCAGTTTATTGTGTGAGACTGACTTATCCTAAATAGCTAGATAATATTTCAACAGTAGATAATCAATGACTTTCATATTTGGGGCTGAGGCTGAATAAGCAAATTTATATGCATATACTATATAAAACATTTATGTTAAAATATGATATATAGTATATTGCAGTACAACTTGGGGTCTTCATTTCCCCCCAAGTAGCTTTTTGCCTCCTTGCTGTATTTTAGTTCTTTCACCCATAGAGTATGAAAGAAAGCTTTAAAATGGTGTTTCTCAGTAGAGGACCATCAAGTTTGAATAGTTAAAATGACATTCATGCAGTAGAAAAAGCAATACACTGCTGGCTTCAAGTCTCTGGAATTCAGCTGGGATTTAAGGAGTCTACATAACATGACACACTATCATGTGTCATTTTCACTGCTCAGAGACCAGAAAAAAATGTTCCTTGTCTCTCAGTTATCACTAATCTAGTATTCTTTTTGCATAAAGGCTTAAACCAAAATCCTCCAAGGAAAAATAATCCATCAGGGCATTTTTCTATTCCCTTTTCTTAGAATACTGAACACAAGACATGAATTCTTAGATTGAATATGAGGAGTTAACAAGCAGGGAGCAATTCAAGAAAAACAAGTGTTTCTTTTTTACAAGGGGGCTAGAATATAGAAAGGAGTGTCAATTCAGCAGTATATTTAAGTAATCATATACAAATTTAGATGTTGATCCAAGTACCAACTAAACACTTTCTTTTAGAAAGAGTATCAGCTGTTTTTAGCGTATGGGGAAGGTGAGAGAAAATAGATTCAGAATTAATTTCACCTATCCTCATGCAGTTTCATAGATAAGGGAGACCAAATAGCCATGTTCCTGTTTAATTCAGTAAGTCTTTGCTGTTACATGAGGTTTTTATGCTGCTCTGAGGGAGGGGTCTTATCCCCATATAATTGGAAAGAAAGAAAAAAAAGATTACTAAGTGTAAGAATTTCACATGAATAATGGAATAATTTTATATCCTTTGAGATTGTGGCTATATAAAATGTCTAAGGAGTTTAAATTACATCTGTGCATCTATGAAACTAGATTATAATCATATTTTGCTACATTGAAGATTTTAGTTTTTCTTCCAGGGAAGAAAGAACACTAAACAGATGAAGTTAGCTCCCTTCCTTCTTAGGACTGCTACCAAAATTTGATAAACAGTGGCCACTTAGAGTCTCTGGAAAATCTTAATGACTCTTTTGGTACTTTTTACAGATTAAAATATGTGATTAACCTCCACCCAAGAAATTAAGAAGGTAACTTTTTTCTTTAAAAGTAACATGTAGGGGCACCTGGGTGGCTCAGAGGGTTAAAGCCTCTGCCTTCAGCTCAGGTCATGATCTCAGGGTCCTAGGATGGAGTCCCGCATGGGGCTCTCTGCTCAGCAGGGAACCTGCTTCTCTGCCTACTTGTGATCTCTTTCTCTGTCAAACAAATAAATAAAATCTTAAAAAAATATAAAAGTAACATGTGCTTATAGTATTCTTCTTTATAATTATGCTACCCCATGCCATATACTATTGTCCCTTTCCTCTCTAAACAAATGCTTTATCTGTTGAAAATATGGCTAAAGTCACCTGGACTTGAGTCTGAGAGATAGAAACACCTGAGAAGTTATTTTGTTTTGTTTTACATTTTGGCAATGGGGATGTGATAATAGGCTACTCTGATTGCTTTTAAAGCCACTAGAATGAAATATTCAGAGGGAATGTATACTTCTTTCAGTTATTGTCATATTTGAAAATCCAGAATCCCTAAAACTGGGGTAGAGTATATCGATTCTTCTTTGGATTTGTTTTTTCTCTTCATCTAGGTGCTTAATGAGATAATGGAATGGAATAAACTTACTATTTCTAATAAAAAGTAAAGAAATAAAAAAAGAAAAGCAGAATGAAAATTCAAGGAGAGACAGAAGGAGTGAGGGAAGAAAGGAGACCAGCGGAGGGAGGAAAAGAGTGGGATGAAGAAAGAAGAAAGGAGGGAGGGTAGGAAGGAATTCAAAAGGAAGGAAGGAAAATAAAGGAGAGGAAAAGGAAGGGAAGAGAAGGAAAGGGAAGGACAAAGGAGGGAGGGAAGGAGAAAGGGAAGAAAGGAGGAGGGGGAGGAAAGGAAGGAGGTAGGAGGAAAGTAGGGAAGGAGGGACAAAAGTAAAAAGGAAGGAAGGAAGGAAGGAAGGAAGGAAGGAAGGAAGGAAGGAAGGAAGAAAAGTAGGAAGGAAGGGGGAAAAAAGATTGAAGAATGAAGAAACTCTGGACAGCTATTCTCCAGATTTGGAATATCTTCTTTTAACAGTTGGCACATATCCTATTGGAGGTTTCTTATTTGGCAGGAAATGTGCTTCTCTTCTTCTTCTTTATAAATCAAGCTGGCTCCTCATTTATTTTGTTTGTTTTTAGTTTCTTTTGGTTTTTGTTATGTTTTATAAATAAGAAGCCCTTTAACTAACTTGTTTGTGTTTGGATATCCAAATGTTCTTCCCTGGGCTTTGAATAGCTGTGTTTCTCCACAGAAAAAATCTAAAAAGTAAACATGCATTCAACTTCCACTTGACCAGCATTTATCAATTTATTTTGTGTTTTGGGGAATGTGTTCTCTGTATAGTGTTTAGATCATTAGTGTCAAGGTTAGGATAGCTTAAATACATATCAGATGAAACGCAGTGATGGCAATGTATGATGGTTTTAATTTGCTATCACAAAGCACATGAATCTGCAGGGAACCTAAGACAATGAAGCCTGCATCGGTGTCTTCATCCAGCAGAGACCAGGTGGCTCTATAAAATCTCCCTGCATGAAATTGTAACTATTGAAGATTTGAGATGTTTTGGAATTGCTGATATTTGTGGAGATTTCAGTTATAATTCCATCAAAATGCATATGTGTACATTACAATACTGTTTCAGCTTGCTCTTTAATTCATCACTGAATATGAACTCAAAAGGGAACAAATCCATTAATCTTTCATGCGAAAAAAAGAAGAGAAAACTTGTTGTTTCTGTTGTTTATGTAGATGGTGTATAAAGGAATGAATGAATAAAACAGAATGGGAGAAGTAAGGAGAGTATTAGGGAGTAGGAAAAAAAATGCTTCCTTAGAAATGATCTGCTGGAAGCATTGCAAAAGGAATTTGCTGAAGTTTGGAGGCCTCTTCTCTTGCAGAAGCCAAAAACAAGTAAAGGTTTAAAGTTAAAATTTCACTATGCAATGGTCTGTTAGATTTAAGAATTCCCATGAAGGTTACCTCTAAGAAGCATGGCGGCACGAAGCATTGTAATTCTTTCTTCCTTGATTGCTAATTGGCTAAATATAGCTGAGGCAATGCTCCTGGACCTAAGACTGAACCCTTCCTAGCAGGAGAACAAGCTCATTGCCTTGTGTAATATGCTCCAAGGAGAACCAGCTGCCCCCACAGCTCTTTTACTTTTTTTTGAACCTTGCAATGAGCTTTCCTAGTTTTGATAAGCATCCAAGGGGAACTCGGATATAATATCTTTATTCTATCCATTATTGCATATTTTCCTATATCATTATTTATTATAAATGGTTCTGAGATTGCTTGGTGAATTGTTCTACATTGGAAGAAACCAACCTTCAATAGTCCTCATTTTACTCCCTGGATGTAAGCTTAATCAATATTTTCAAATTAAATAGGATATTGTGAAGTATTTTTCAGAAAGCTTTCAGTTCACAGTGAATTTCAGGAGAAAGCAGGGAATTTTATAAAGACAACTGAATGAGACTGTCAGGAAAGTAAACATATGTATACTGAGGAAAATTTTAAAAAAAGGAATAAAGAAAACCTCACAAGCATGACAGGAGATGAACAGGACTAAAAATCGTTTAATCCTTTAAAAGGCTAACAATTACACAGTAGCACATTAAGACTTCTCTTTTCGTCCTTATTTGACTAACAAGGGATGCACAGACCTTTCCTAGAGCATGTGGACAGCATTGGTAGCTGAGTAGCAGAACGCAGGACATAACTTCCACAGGCTCATCTTGTCCCATCTCAGGCTTGGAGCAGAGCACTCTCTTTGCCCTGTATTTACCCAAAGCCCAAAGACTTTCAGGGACCAGAAGGGGATGGCTGGAAGATTCCTGCATTATAACTAGACATGGGGACGTCAAGGCCCACAAGTGTCCACTGTAAAGGGTTTCCTGGAAAGATGTGATAATATATATAGTACTGCCTGCTTATCCTTATAATTTTGCTCTGCCTAGACTAAATACTCAATCAGCAGTCCAGAGAAAAGCTGCCAACAAAGGCACAGTTCCCATTTAGGAGAGAAGAAAAAAACTTGGATGAAACAGATAAATTCTCCCTTTTTTTCTTTTTCCAGCATGTGGTTAAAATTAGGATTTTGGCTTCCCACAGATCCTTATTTCATTCATTTATACAGCTGGGCACTTTGTTTTGGAGATGTAGAGAGGCTGCCTGAAAGCCCAAGAAAGCTAAGTTTTTAAAAAGCATTAAATCGGATCAGTTTAGAAAATTGTTAAATCCTAATGTGATGCCCATATCAACTTAAATGACTTCAGGGGCGTAGCTGGGGATGTTTTATACATTTGCACTCCTTAGCATAAAATAAACCAGGAACATCAAATGGAAGAATGTGTATGGGTTTCTCCCTTCTTGGTTCTGTTCCTGTCCCATAATGATAACATGTGCAACTATCCAAAACAAAAAAACAAAACAAAACAAAACAACAACAACAAAAACCGCAACAAAACACCCTCTCTTTTATAAGTCATCTTCAGTTCTGATATCTTTGACGGGATGAGGTTTGTGCAATGAGCTATTCTATCTTTAGAAGAACAATCTTTCCTTCATCATGTGTGGCTTTTAATGTGCCCTTTATGCTGTTTTCTGAATGTTGATAGTTTGCCAGTAACAAGAAAAATATGTCTAGCCCACTGATCAAAACTATCAAAATCTTTCTCAAACTGAGGGCTAGCAGACAGAGCTATTTGTCAACAGCATGTATTCCCCTCAGGTAATTCTGAATCTTTCTTTTTCTTATTTTTAGTACCTCTTTTATCAAACCTTTAAAATTCATGCCTAGCATGTCAAAAGCACTTTAAGAACAGCTGTCTACTTCTGGCTCTGGAGAACAGCAGAGGATTAGGCAAGGACAGAGTTAATTCCTGCAGTTTTCACACTGGAATAAAGTTAATAGGCTGCCAATAACGCGGGTTATAGTTGCAAAAGCTAAAGTTATAAGTAATCCTAAAGGGAAAGAGGAAAATTGTTCCTGACAAGCTGAAATTACTTTATAAAACCTCTTATATGTTGAGAAGCCCTAGGTTGGTCAGGGCATGAAGCTTATTTCAATGTTTAACTCAGCCTGTTTATAAAGAAAATATCTTGCCCAATATCCATTTTCCTAAAGTGTGCCCTTTAACCTGCTATTTTTTGTTTCTTTTTATTGTTGGCATGGAGACTAAGAAGCACTCCACTAGACTGATCAATGCATGTTACATCAACATAACATTTTCAGTCAAGTTCCCAGGAGCCTTCCTCCTGAATCTGTCATTTTGATTCAGATAACTAAATCAGGCAATGATAACGGATGACTTGCCTCATTAGCTGGCTCCCGCTGCTTTCTGCTGCCAGGAAGCTCTACAGTGACTGCCTAGGATCTTGGGAGAGATAACTGTTTTTTTAAAATTATTTTGGTGCATTTTTCTTGTAATTCTCATCTTGCGCTTTGACAGTAATTTTATAGGATGACATATGTACTAAATCCATATTCCTGGATCTTCTTTCCTTAAATATGTGTCATGTGATTGGTTTTATGAGGACTAAGCCAACAGCAGGCTTAATCTAAGGGACTATTTAAAAATGTCCTTCAGTTTGTCTCCTTCAAATCTTACAAATCTGATAGCATTTTAATTAATAGTGTTAGCAATACTGGGATGATCTGTTCTCCTACATGAAAGCAGATTCTGCCATAAATGCTGTCCCAGCTCCAAAATGATATTTCACTTGGCCCTTAGAATTCATTGAGCTTGAATATACATGAATAATAGTTTTAAAGAAAAGAACAACTATTTGTAGAAAATTCGGTGTGGAGGGGAGACTAAACAAGCCAGAAACAAAAGATTTCATTTAGTCATCATAATCTGAATTTAAGAGAATCATCTTCAAGACTCAGGAAATTAGATGCAATTATTCATGTAGCTGAAAACTGCCTATAGAAAAAAATGAATGGGAATACACAATTGGAAGCAAAAGGAGCTGCAATTAGACCATAAGCAACGTTCCAAGGAGAGGGAATATGGGCAAAAACAAGGGTTGCTCCAAATTAAACATTATTTTAGCAATATTACTACTTTTCAATACAGATCTGTCTATAACCAAAAAGCTAATCCTTAAATCTAGATCTAGGATAGCAACATTTACATTTCCAAGTACCCCCGTGGTATCTTACTCTTGACCTCAGCTAACAGATATGCTCTGCAACAAATGCCCCAAACGACCGGTTTAAATTTTATGTACCCCACACTCATCCATACCTTATTTGCCAAACACTAGGAAAAAAAAAATGAATGTGTTTCATGAGCCTACAATCTCATTTAAATGAAGAATTTACAATAGGGTTATATGGATATATCTATTCAAGTATTTTGGTCAAAGTTATATTTTGGCACCCTTCTAAATAGAAGCTAAGAAAGATATTGGAGTCATAGTTTTGTCCTTGATGTCCTAAAAAAGTCAGTTTGGCAATCCTCTATCTCCAAGTGTGGAGTAGTAAGATTATCTAAATGTAAAAAACAAAACAAAAACAAAAAACACACCACACACCAAAAATGTCTTTTGCTGTTAAACATTTAATATTAAATAACTCCAATCCAGTAGCTCTGCCATAATCTCACAATCTATATACATACATTGTGCTGCCTTCCTTGTACAAATTAGAATCTATGGTCCATCACCATAATCTCTCCCTTACAAATATCCATGAATGTCCAACTTGACAAGAGCCATATTCTGTTTGAAACATTTTTTTTTCTTTCTGTTCATATCTCAGCAGTTGAACTTTACAGGAAAAATTTGCGTAAGATAGGTGACTTGCTTAATTCTAAATGCAGGGCATCAAACCTCAAATGGATATTAAACATTATAGACCCTGAAATACTTCGGTGGGAGTTTATTTTCAATCTCTGAAAAAAAGCAGTTTTATTCATTTCTTCTTAGCTGTGATCAAACATCTCATCCACACTCTGGTCCCCACAATCAATACAATCCCTTTTATTTGATGATGTGTCATATTTCATGGAGAAAATAGAAATCATTAATTAAGGACTTTTAGAAAATTTTTAAAGACTTTTTTAGTTATTTATTGAGTGCACCCATGAGTTGGGGAAGGGGGGATCGAGGGTAAGGAAATGGCAGTGGGAGAGGGCAAGAGAGACCCTCAAGCAGACTTCATGCTGAACACTGAGCCCAAGCAGGGCTCCATCTAAGGACCTTGAGATCATGACCTCAGTGGAAATCAAGAGTTGAAAGCTTGAGCCACCCAGGTGCCCCAGGACTCTTTGAACTTCTTGCCATGATGTTTACTATTCTACTTGAAAGTATGCTTATGCTTCCACTGTTGCAAGAAACTGAATGTCGTTTTAAGGGACAGTATTCCGACTTGGTCTGTATATAAGGCATTTTCTCTTTTATTATCCACATTCGTCTAGACATTTTCAATTTGGTGGTTTCTACATATCATTATCCTAAAATTATGTATGTATTCAAATACTTCTCATTGTCTCCTTCCCTTCATGTGACACTCTCATTCCCTTCACATCAAAATGCTTTGGGAATGTAAATTACACTGCTATCTCAACTTCCTTCCCTCTCATTATCTTTCCAAACTTTTAGCACCTGGCTCACATCTTCACATAGCTACTGAATATGCGCTGTCCCAATCATCAAAGGACCCGAGGATTTGCTAAATCCAATGGTCACTCTTCAGTTTTCATCATATTCAAACTCTCAGGAGCATGTTTCATAGTTGACATTCATCTCCTTTCTTCTCAACATAATCTCTCTGAATTTAGCTGATACCAAAATTATCCTGGATTTATTCCTATCTTAGTCTCTACTCTCTTTCTACTTCCCTGATTCTATATCCTCTTTGCTGAGTCTAATGTTTGTAGTTTTTCAGAACTTTGCCCTGGGCTTTTTCCCCTTATTTTCTCTTTTGGATAATCTTATTCATTCTTGTTGCTTAATATATCTATGTACCAGCATTGCTCAAGTTTATACATAGTCTGAGTCTTTCCTCCAGAGTTGTTGGAGATATATATTAGACTGAGTCCATGCCATCACCACTGGAAAGTAACTCAGACATAAAGGAGAAGAAAACTTTCAAATGATTTTTCACTTAAATGTTACATTAAATTTATTTAGAGCCCATTAACTCTATAACACACATTAACAGGGACCAGACACATCTTCCACACTAGTCAATTTAAAATTCATCAAGTGTCATTGATATTTGTTCTCAAAACATTTCAGATTTCAAGTACACATTATAAAAACAAATGAAATATTAATAAAAGAGGGCTGTCATTTAGTGGAAATTGACTTTAAAGCTTCGGAAAGATTTGAGAAATGTGAATTGTTAAAGACAACTTACCCAATGACATATGAATTATAAAGCTGAAAAGGCTTGGGAGAAACAAAAAGGACAAACATCTAGAAGGATTTAGTTCTAAATATAAGTGCTAAGGCTCTTAGATTTTTGTTCAGATTTCAAAGGAAGCAGATATAGAATATACAAAAGAAATTAGTTGTGGGGCTCCTGGGTGGCTCAGTCTGTTAAGCATCCAACTCTTGACTTTGGCTCGGGTCATGATCCAGGGTCCTGAGATCTAGCCCTGCATCAGGCTCAATGCTCAGCAGGAAGTCTGTTTGAGATTCTCTCTCTCTCTCTCTTACCCTCTCCTCACTCATGCTTTATCTCTCAAATAAATAAGTATATCTTAAAAAAAAAAACAGAATTTTTTATGGGTGTGGTTGATGCAAGAAAGAAAATAGAAATTTTATCATCAGATTGAACCTGGAAAAATTGACATATTTGTTTATGCTTCTGTGCTATAACTCAGGCTGCATGTTTGAGGTGTATATTGTGATGAAATATATAATGGAATGAATATAGTAAGTATAAACTAAAAGTCTTTAATTTTATCAACTTAAAGATGCTTTGGAAATCTGTCTTCTGAATATCTTGCCAATATCAAGTAGATATCATGGAGTTTGGTCCTAATGAATTTGGCATGGCCTAATTTTGAAACACGAATCTTACTTTCAATGTAAATATTCTCCCTTTCCCCAGAAAAAAGACTAATCCATAATTGGAAACCTCACTGGGAAAGTGGGCATGGTTTATCTTTTCAATCTGCTTTATTATTATTTTTTTTCCTCCTATGACTGCTACCCCCATGATCAGGATTGGGGGGAGAAGAGAGCGGCATAAAAAGTCTAACACGGATGATATTCTCAAAATCTTGTTTGATACCTTTAGTGTGGTAGGCCCTCACATTTCAGGTCTCATGAATCTTGACAGAATGACTTTGCAAGGCGTTTGGAAGGACTCTTTCCTGCAAGGTTCTCTGATGTTGGTGATGCAATATATGACTAAACTAATTTCTTTCACGGTACTCCCCTAACAGCTCCTTGCTGGAATCCTTCATTTCATCAAGCAGACATCTATCCTGACAGACAGATGATTGACATAGGTAGATAGATATATACATACATGCGTACATACATACACATAGTTACATAGAAAGATAGATTTAGCACAAATATAGAAATGTATGCAAAACTACACAGCTCAATGATTTACTACAATCATGCCTATTGCCATCTCCCAGACCAAAAGATAGGATATTGCCCACTAAAAAGCCCACTATATTCCAGTTCCCAATCGTTGCATGTTTGTTTGTTTCCATAAGGTAATTATTAAATTGATCATAAGAAAAATCACTTTCTTGTTTTCCTTTATATTTTACCATTCAGGCACGTGTATCTAAATACTATAGTTTGGGTTTGACTGCTTTCAAAAGAAAAAAAAAACCTCTATATAAATGGAATCAGGAATTGTTTAGTACATTTTTATTTTATAATAATTTAGATTTCCAAAAATTTGCAGATAGTTTCTGTATTCCTGCACCCAGCTTCTCAGTTCTTGAGATTTTACACAGTATGATATAGTCATCACAAGTAGTGGGCCAATATTAAGACATAATTATTAAAGTTCATACTTGTATTTCCTTGTTTTTTATCTAATGTTTTCCACCCCCCTCAGCTATTTTTTCTGTAATATGATCCCATGTAAGATACTATGTTACATTTAGTAATCTGTTCTTCCTAGGCTCCTCTAGATTATACTTGTTTCTCAGACATCCTTTGCTTTTGATGACTTTCATAGCTTTGAGGTGTACCTGTCAGGTATTTTGTACAATGTTCCTCAGTTTGGGTTTGTCTGATGTTTTTCTCATTATAAGACAGGAATTACAGATCTTGAAAATGAAGACCACAAAGGTGAAGTGACATTCACATCACATCATATCAAGGGTATACACCTCAGTTTCTACACCAGATCCACATGACCCAAATGTTCAATGGCACATTTCCAAGGTGAACACACTCCCTAATCCAGCTTTTTAATCGTTGGTTAAGATAGCCAATTCTTCCTCTCCCTGACTCTAAGACATGTGACTAAATTGCTAATGGTTGGAAAGAAGTAAATAGGCACTGAGGCTATAGCATTTTCAACTCCACTCCAAGATCAAGATTCCAATTACATTCAAGACTTAGGTTCTCTCAATTTTCTCCTAATGGAAGTTCCTGAATGTGGCATTTACAATACTATAGCACTTGCAGTGCAGTGTCTACAAATCATCTTTGTCCTACTAATCACTGATATTTGATCACCTGGCTGAATACTGTTTATCAGGTTTCTCCACTGTAAAGTTACCTTTTTTTTAACCCTATTTCTATAATGTTCTTTTGGAAGGAAGTCATTATGTGCAGCCTACATTTAAGGAGCAGGGAGTTAAGCTGTGTCCCCTTGATGGAAGATTATCTACATAAGTTATTTGAAATTCTTCTGCTTGGATACTTTGGCTCTTATTCCCCATTTAATTATTTATTCAAGATTTTATTTATGTCAGAATAGATTCATGGACGTTTATTTTATAAATGGGTTGTAATTCAATACTCTTTTCTTTTGTCATTTAAATACAAACAGCTCTGGTCATTGGGAACTCATTCAGTTAGCTTCTGTGTCCTTTTGATATCCTTCCCCATCATTGCCTTGGTTTTTAAGCACTTTAGTACTTTCTAACATCACAGGTTACTCAAGCTCTTGTTTTTCCTTTTCCAGGTCTAGGATATGTCATTTCTCCAAGGAGCCATAGTTTTATTTTATTAGCATTATGATTATTTTATGATTTTTTAAATATATGGCTTCTTCTGTTCAACTTTATATTTGTGCAGGGACTCATCAATGGTGTGTTTAGCTATAGTTTTGTTGTTGTTTGTTTGTTTTTCTCTATAGTAGGATCAGCAATTCAAGCCAATTCTGGCATTCCTGTTTTTGAAAATAAAGTTTCAGTGAAACACAGATACAGCATTTATGTTTTGTCTATAACCGCTTTCATGTTTCAAGAACAGAGTTGAGTAGTTGAGTCACAAATATTATGTCTCACAAAGCCTAAAGTATTCCCTGCCTACAGAAAATATTTGGTGACCTTTGCTCCACAGTATGCTATTGCATAAATATAGTATAAATGATAGATCTATTCATCTCACTTGACAATTGAGTGTTTCCCAGTTTAGAGTTCTTGAGAATTACATTGCTGAGAATATTTTGGTGTGTATTTTTTGCACACACAAATTTGTGTTTTGCTTAGGTTTTCTACCTATCAATGGCAATTGCTAGGACGCAGTCTAGCTTCAGTTGATACATTCAACACATTTGTCAAAGTTATTTTATAAGTTTATAATTTTGATCCTATTCTTTCACATCCTTGCTATGTTGGAATTATCAGAAATTCTTAGATGTTAACAACAGATATCAAATTCCTTTTTGTGATTTTAATTTTGCTTCCTTAATAATGAGGGAAGTTTAGCAACAGTTCATATGTATATTGGATATTCTCTTTTATGAAATGATTATTCAAAAAGCTTTCTTATTCTTCAATTGGGTTGCCTTTATTGATTTGAAATTATTAGAAATTATACTATGGAGAAAAATCTTTTGTCTTTATATAATTGTCTTTTTTTATAAAACATCCTTTTTATATATTTTGGAAATATATTTTCTGTTTTCTTATTCTTTCTTTACTAGTGAAGAGAATTTTAATGTTTAATCATTTTTGTTTCCTATTTAAGAAAACTTTTTTTTTTTTTTAAGATTTTATTTATTTGGCAGAGAGAAACACAGCCAGAGAGGGAACACAAGCAGGGGGAGTGAGAGAGGGAGATGCAGGCTTCCCACCAAGCAGGGAGCCTGATGTGGGACTCGATCCTGGGTCTCCAGGGTCATGACCTGAGCCGAAGGTAGTTGCCTAACCAACTGAGCCACCCAGGCGCCCCAAGAAAACTTCTTCTATTCTGAATCACAAATATATCCTCTCTCCTATTTCATCAGATTTTATCTCTTGCCCTTTCCTATTAAGTTCTGTAGTCCAACTGGAATACAGTTTTATGTTTGGTTTGAAGTAGAAGTCAAGCTGCACTACTTTAGGTATGAACATCTATACATGTCAGCACCACTTATTGAAAAGTCCTTCACTTCTCCTTCTATATTGTCACTTTTTATTAAATCACAAATCTGTATGTGTGTGAATCACTTTCTAGGCTTTCTACTTTATTTTATCATCTTTCTATATTTGTGACAACTCCACATTATCTTAGTATATTTAAAATAAAACTTGATACCTGGTAGAGCAGGTCCATACACTTCAGTGATTTACTTTAATATGTAGGTTTAGCTATTCTTGATCTAGTATATGCCACAATTATCATGAGTAAACAACAGAAACCACAATAAAAAACAGATTGGGATTTTGTTGTGGAGTACACTGAAACTGTAGACTATATTGAAATTGTACCTTTGTTTCTTTCAATACATAAACATGGTGTAATTCTTAGTTATTTATAACTTACTTAATTTCTGTCAACGATGTTTTATAGTTTTTTTGAAGATTTCACAACGTTCATTAGACTTGTTCATAGGTATTGATACTTTGTATGTGATTATAAAATCTCTTAAAAATTCATTTTCAATTATTCTGTTGATGGTTTTAAGATGTAATCTCTTAAAAATTCATTTTCAATTATTCTGTTGATGGTTTTAAGATGAAATTTTTATTTTCAAATTCATTTTCAATTATTCTGTTGATGGTTTTAAAACTTTTGGGCGTGCCTAGGTGGCTCAGTGGGTTAAAGCCTCTGCCTTCTGCTCAGGTCATGATCTCAGGGTCCTGGGATTGAGGCCCGCATCAGGCTCTCTGCTCGGTGGGGAGCCTGCTTCCTCCTCTCTCTCTCTCTGCCTACTTGTGATCTCTCTCTGTCAAATAAATAAATAAAATCTTTAAAAACAAACAAACAAAAAAAGAACTTTTGAGCTCAAATGTAGAAACATTGCTATAATATCTTATTAATTTTAATGATATAACTTCAGATTCTTTTGGTTTTCCTACTTAGCCAGTTATATTCTCTTCAGATAATGATGCATTTTTTTTCATTTCACTTGCAATATTACTTCTATTTCTTTTTCTTGCTTTATTACACTTGCACAATAGTAATAGCAGTGGTGATGGTAGTCTGTCTTTTTGCTGATTTAAAAGAGAATGATCTCAACATTTCACCATTTTGTGTGATAGTTTGTAAAGATTTTTCTTGATAATCTTTTTCACAATAATGATGATCCCATTTATACTTAAAATTTTCCTAATGCATTTTCAATTTTATCAAATGATTTTTCTGCTACTGAAGATGTTGTTTTCTTTCTTTTTTATAGTATCACTTTTGTAAACAATATCTTATTTTTTTAAATACTAAATCAATCCAGATTTGCATAATAAACTCAACTTGCCATGCTGTCATATATATGAATGTAAACTTTTAAATAAATTAGGAATGCAATTGTAACAACTTGGATTAATTGTTTTTAGGGTCTTAACTCTTTATAAGTGAGTTTAGCATGTACTTTCCCTTTATATTAATGCTCTGATTAGGTTGGACTTTTAAAAATGCATTGTTAAGAGGTGCCTGGGTGGCTCTGTTGGTTAAGCGACTGCCTTCAGCTCAGGTTATGATCCTGGAGACCCGGGATCGAGTCCCACATCAAGCTCCCTGCTCAGCCCGAAGCCCGATTCTCCCTCTCTCACTCCCCCTGCTTGTGTTCCCACTCTGGCTTTGTTTCTCTCTGTCAAATAAATAAAATCTTAAAAAAAAATACATTGTTCAGTTAATCTCCATACAGTACATCAATAGTTTTTGATGTAGTATCCATGAGTCATTGGTTGTACATAACACCCAGTGCTCCACGATTAATGTAGCACAATTAAAAAAACTCACATATGTAAATAAAACAACACTATATAAATAAAAATATTAAAAAATACACTGTTCAGTGTTTCATCTTTTTTATTCTTTGGGAGAGTTTTTATAAAATTTGCATTTTAAAATACATATTGTTAGATACGCTAATGAATTTTTGACTGATTTAGTTTTAAGGGCAGGTTTTCAGTTATAATTCCTTTTTTTTTTAAGATTTCATTTATTTATTTGACAGAGAGATAGATCACAAGTAGGCAAAGAGGCAGGCATAGAGAGAGAGAAGGAAGCAGGCTCCCTGCTGAGCAGAGAGCCTGATGGGGGCCTTGATCCCAAGACCTTGAGACCATGACTTGAGTTGAAGGCAGAGGCCTCAATCCACTGAGCCACACAGGCGCCCAGTTATAATTCTTTAAATTTTATTTTACTGTCATTAGAACACTGTACATCTAATTTTAAGTGTACAATAAATTATTATTGACTATAGTCTTTTTGCTAAGTTTTTTATTTCCTCTATTATTTATTGAGATGGATGCTTATTTCATTGAATTTCAGCTATGTTCTTTACTAACACATATTTAAAAACTATAACATTTCTCTACAGTTTTAACTAAATCAAAATTGTAAATTCATAATCATTATATCTCAATGGTGAATTCAAAATTTCTAAATTATGTATCTGTACTTACCTAAACATCTTTGGCATCTGATGCCAATATAGCTACCTAGCTATAGCAGTTTGCTTTCACTATTAGTTTCATGCTATACTTTATACTGTATGTTTGCATCCTTTGATTTTTTTGTCTTAACATATCCTTATGTTTTAGAGTTTTTTCTCTTTTCCATACTACATAACTGTATATTGTTCTTTGAGTTTTCATTTTTGTTTGGAATGCATTGATTATCCCCCACATTGAGTATTCACACCAGGTAAGAAGACAACACCATTCACTATGATTCCTCAAATTGCAGGTGACACATGCCAAACCATTCAAAGATCTATCCAACTAAATTCTGCCCTGCTCTACCAGAGTGATCTTTGTGATTTTACAGTTCACTAAACAGCTATCTGATGAAAGAAATGCTAATCTACTGTATGTCCACATACCATCATGCTCAATCTATGATACTTATTTAGTGCTTTCTTTCTCTTAACTGGTGGGCTTGTACTGGGGCAGAAGAAACACCACAATTTACAGCAATAAGCTGACAATTTATACCACTAAAGTAATTATCTCTTGTAACTAATGCTTATTCTGATGAAGTGAAGAGGTAAATCAAAGGAATATTACAGTCATCCATTGCTAAGCTCTCAATGGTGTTAACTCTTCTGTACTGTCAATAAAAAATGAAGGTGCTTAGTACTGATTACCTTTAGTTTTAGAACTTTAGCCAAATTCCACATAATATGGATGATCTATATATTATCCTGCTATGTAATAATATTTTATGATTCATTAATTTATTAATTTACCATACAATTTTTTCTTTGTATTGATTATAAGGGCATTTGTTGATTTATGAGAGTTTATTCTTTCATTTTCCTTGTATTTCTCCTCTCACTCCCCCTGTCATCTTTTTTATCTCAATATATAACTCCAAAAGTCCTCCATTTAGGTAGACCAAAAATATATTATTCTTCTTTTAGGGCTCCTTTTTCTCTCACATCTCATGATCAATATATGGACAGGTCCTACTGATTCAAAATATAGCTTCTCCAAAATATATCTTCTTTCTACTTTTTTACATGTCCTTTTTTACAGTATATATTTAAGTCCATGTCATTTATTATATGTTCACATACCATCATGCTCTACATACAACATTAATTTAGTGCCTTCTTTCCTTTAACTGGTATGCCAGTGTAGGGGTGAGAAGACACAGCACAATTTACTCTATTCACTTTAACATTTTTTAAAAGATTTTATTTATTTATTTGACAGAGAGAAACAAAGCTAGAGGGGGAACACATGCAAGGGGAGTGAGAGAGGAAGAAGCAGGCTTCCTGCAGAGCAGGGAGCCTGATACAGGGGTCCATCCAGGGACTCTAGGACCATGACCTGACCCAAAGGCAGATGCTTCACAGCTGACTGGCTGACTGAGCCACCCAGGCACCTCTATCTGTTTGATTTTTAAGATTAAACATATCTATTAGCTAACATTTGTTGGGTAACACATTGAGAATTAACTAACACTTACTGATTTGCCAAACACTGTTCTAAGATTTTTATAAAACGTAACACATTTAATACTTATATAAGGCCAGTGAAGTAAAAATTATTGTGGATCATTTTATAGATGAAGAAGTGAGTAGTAGAAATAGAATTTAACTTCAGGGACTTTGGCTTCAGATTATTTAGTTTTAATAGTTACACTACTGCTGCTATTCAATATGTGTATTTCTATATGTATGTGCATTAAAAGATGTTTGTATATGTACGTGCTTCTCTGTGTACATATGCTTGTGTGCTTATGTATGCATTTTCCCAAATATTATAATCTGTGTGTTGTATTTCTAAAATGCCTGCCTGGCTTACAATAAAATATGAATTGATCTGTATTTTTCATTTAAATAAATTACAATCAATATACTGTATCTTTATTCCTTAGGGTCTTAAAAATACCTAAATAATTCATTCTTAAGTATATCTGAAAGACTACTTTTCTTCTAAGTTTCGTTCTGAGACAAACTGAAGAAGTATTTTGTATAATAATGTTTCTTATCTGGGAAGAGGAAAAGGGTATTTAAGTCAACAAATTTGTCATTGCATCAGGATCATTTTCTTCAATTTAAAACTATGTTTTTCTAGGGTGCCTGGATGGCTCAGAGGCTTAATCATGCCTTCAGGTCAGGTCATGATCTCAGGTTCTTGGGATTGAGACCTACATAGGGCTCTCTGCTCAGCGGGGAGCCTACTTCCCCCCCTTTCTCTGCCTTGCCTCTCTGCCTATTTGTGATCCCTCTCTCTGCCAAATAAATAAATAAAATCTTTTAAAATACTTAAAACTATGTTTTTCTGAATTCATGATTATATTCTGAATTTCTTAGAAAATCTATGTAATAGTAGAAATCACATTATATGTATTTGTTTTGCAGAAAAGTAGCATATTACATAGAGATGAATCAATGTTTTCAACCCAGTAATAATAGAAATTAAAATTACTCATCCTTTTCATTTTAAGAATAAATGAGGAAATGATTCAACCCAGAGTACATGAGCAGAACACTTCACTGAAGTTTTTACCATGGATCTTAGGAGTTCAGCAAAGGAAGAGATGAAGAGAACAACAGAACTATGAATGCTATCACCAGGATTGACTGAGGGGGTACAAAGGCAAAAACCAAAATAATACTCCATCATACTGTTTGTAACAAGGCAAACACAATTTATATTCTATTTAATTTATGATCCACCATTAAATGTTGAATTAATGAAAGAAAGCACACACTTGTTCCCTTTCTTCCTTTTCCTATTTCATCTTCAAAGTGATTTTTATTTTACATGATTTTTATCTTATAGAATCACTGTGACATTGACGACATATAATACGCTAAAAAATAATCACAATTTCTGGTACATGGTGATAACAAAATAAGTATCAGGGGTTTTTTGTTGTTGTTTTTTCACTATCTGCTTATACAAATGAAAGATCAAAGGCCAGAATAATAAAATCTAAGACTTGGAAATACAGTTCTCTAGATTAACAGTTTAGGCTTCATTGCTTTAGTGCAAGTAATAGGTTTCTATAGTTAAACACATACGCAGACCACTTTCAAATTTATACACAAAGTTGTGGAAGTTGTGATTAATATGCTTAGTGGACTTCCTAACTGCCAATACTGCAATATCACTTCGTTCAGTCAAGAAGAGGATGAGTAGCAAGTGAAAATGAGACAGCCTACTGACCAAACAACAATCTCTTTGGAATGAGATACAGAGTGGAAAAATTACTTCTTCATTTTCAGCTAATATGAAGAAACAGAGCCATGTAATGCAAAATAGACCCTGGGAAGTATTTCCATACTTAATTTTTTTAGATAGTCCCCTATATACATAATTTTACATAATATCTGCAATGAGTGTTAAGTATATTTACTAGAAAAATTTCAAAGCTACTAATGGCTAACAAACACATGAAAAAATATTCAACATCACTCAGCATCAGGGAAACATGAATCAAAACCACAATGAAATATCACCTCCTCACACAAGTCAGAACAGCTAAGCTTAACAACTCAGGAAACAACAGATGTTGGCAAGAATGTGGAGAAAGGGGAACCCTCTTACACTGTTGGTGAAAATACAAACTGGTGCAGCCATTCTGGGAAACAGTATGGAGGTTCCCCAAAAAGCTAAAAACAGAATTACCCTATGATGGAGCAATTGCACTACTAGTTATTTATCCAAATGATAGAGACAATAGTGATTCAAAGGGGCATATGCACCACTCCAAAGATTATAGGACTAATGTCCACAATAGTGAAAATATGGAAAGAGCCCAGATGTCCATCGACAGATGAATGGATAAAATACAGTAGAAATTAAACAGTGGAATATTATTCAACAGTCAAAAAGGATGAAATCATGGCATCTGCAACAACGTGACTGGAACTAGAAGGTATAATGTGAAGCAGGATAAGTCAGTCAGAGAAAGACAAATACCACATGATTTCATTCATATGTGGAATTTAAGAAACAAAACAGATGAACATAAGGGAAGGGAAGGAAAAACAAAATAAGATAAAAACAGAGAGTGAGGCAAACCATAAGACTCTTAACTAGAAAACAAACAGGGTTGGGGGGTGGGGAAACAGGGTGACGGGTATTAAGAAGGGCATTTGATGTAATGAGCACTGGGTGTTATAAGCAACTGACTAAATTCAACCCCTGAAACTAATATTAATAATATAAAAAATCCTACCATAACAATCATATAAAAATCTAAATGTATCTAATACCATATCAACTTACAAAAGGAGAGAGGAGCCAATAATTTTTAGAAATTTTTTTATAGAAGCTATTAATCACATTAAATATACTAAACAAAAGTGTGAGTCATATTTAATTTTTCTACAATTTTTGTCCTTAAATAATGACTTATTTATGGTAGGAGTTTAGTGTACTTCTATTGCTCCACTTAATTTCAGTAATATGAGCTTGCCATTTCCATATTATAAGAAGAAAATAATTCTTTGCTCTAAGGTAATAAGGAAGCTTCAAAATTAGATTTAATTCCTATTTGTATCAGAGAAGCTCAATCTATTTAGCAGTATTTAATATCTAATTACAATTAGACTTCCGATTTTATTTATTCATTTTTTTATTAATTTTTAATTTTCCATCACCCTATCCTTCCCCTCACCTCCCAGCAACCCTCAGTTTGTTTCCTAAGATTAAGAGTCTCATGGTTTGTCTCTCTCCCCTATCCCCACGACCCCCCACCCTGCCTCTCAAATTCCTCATATCAGAGAGATCACATAATAATTGTTTTTCTCTGACTATTTCACTCTACAGCCACTCTAGAAAACAGTATGGAGGTTCCTCGAAAAGTTGAAAATAGAGCTACCCTACAACCCAGCAATCGCACTACTGGGCATTTACCCTGAAGATACAAATGTAATGATCCAGAGGGTCATATGCACCCAAATGTTTATCACAGCAATGTCCACAATAGCCAAACTATGGAAAGAACCTAGGTGTCCATCAATAGATGAACGGATAAAGAATATATGGTATATATATATATATATATATATATATATATATATATATACACATATATATACACAATGGAATACTATGAAGCCATCAAATAGACTTCCAATTTTAAAAGAAACTTCCAATTTTAAAATGAAACAAAAAAGTATTACATATATCAAATGGCTTAATGCAACATAGAGAATCTTTTATTACAGTCCACACACATGATTTCATTAAAAATGAATTATTCGGGGTGCCTGGGTGGCTCAGTTGGTTAAGCGACTGCCTTCGGCTCAGGTCATGATCCTAGAGACCAGGGATCAAGTCCCACATTGGGCTCTCTGCTCGGCGGGAAGCCTACTTCTCCCTCTCTCACTCCCCCTGCTTGTGTTCCCTCTCTGGCTATGTTTCTCTCTGTTGCGGTGCCTGGGTGGCTCAGTGGGTTAAAACCTCTGCCTTCGGTTCAGGTCATGATCTCAAGGTCCTAGGATCGAGGCTCGTGTCGGGGTCTCTGCTGAGCAGGAAGCCTGCTTCCTCCTCTTTTTTTGCCTGCCTCTCTGCCTAATTGTGATCTCTCTGTCAAATAAATAAAACAAAATCTTTAAAAAAATGAATTACTAAATAAGAAACATGGTGATTTTCAAAATTATTTTCTTTAACTATTTGTTATTCTTCATTGGCCTTCTAATCACTCCATGTCAAAGTAGCTGAATATCATAGGATACTATAAGATTAAATATTTCTAGTTTATATAGAATACATTGGAAAGCATGTAAAGATATTTATTGGTAAAATTGTCTAATCACCAGTATATTACTGTTTAAGTAAAATTTATATTAATAATATCATCTTTTATATTGCTACTCAAGCATAAAAAACAATATATATTGTTTATACTGAAGTGGAGGTTTAGATAATTTAAACTAAAATTACATGTCATATTCATAATGCACCAATAAATGTGGTCTGTATGTATGCAATATATGTGGATGGATAATTGGACAGATATGTAGATAGAAAGAATTTGAAGGAAGTGGGGTAAGAGTGGTAAAGGAATATATCTTAGATGTAAGTTAATGTTAGAGCTGAAGAATTCAAACAATTCAAACCTACTGTTTTTCAAGTAAGAACAGTGAGGTCCAAACATAATCTCCCAGGATTATGTGAATACAATTAATTTTATAACAATAAAATACATAGTCCATTAACCAAATTTTCTAATAGTACAGGTGTATCCTTTGAACTATGCACTACTAAAAGTTATGCAAAATTAAGAAGATCGGTTCGTTCAAAATGATAAACTTCAATTTTGGAAGTTGCTTTTCTCTCTTGGTCAGTAGTATGCCCTAAAAAAATTTTTCTAGTAAGTGTTTTGGAATAACTTAACTTGTCAAAAAAATGTGCTTTATTTTGTCTGTTCAATTTTCTCTAAGCAATTCAAGTGATATGTACTTATAAATATTCCTAAAAATTTATATTTTTGCCTAGCCATTATATTCTAGTATAAATTCTTATGCAAATAATGTAAGATGATTTTTAAAACATCACAACCAATATAAACCTATAATCAGAGTTATCTGCAATGTGCACCAAACACCTACCTATTTAGATTAACAAAGAGAACTTTAAAATCATAGCTTGCTCTTCCCTAAAATATACTACAGCACAGAAGCTCTACTATAGTAATTAAAATTGAGACAAATTTGCAATATACTTGAATAATTCAATCATTTCGTCAATAGAGTAGAATGACAGAAATGTTCATTATCTATTTACCATTGTATTAAATGTGAAATAGAAGATAAGAAAATATCGACTACATATTTGTTTACTCAAATGTCCCACAACTACTAAGTTAAAAAATACTTATCTTGACCTTATCATGTTAAAAGTTCACTTATGCATCATGCACACACACACACACACACACACACACACCCATGGTCTTGATAAATAATAGCTGAAAATGTCCAAAATGCTGAATATGCAGCCTCAAACACGCATGCTGTTTCAAGCAAAATTTAGTCCCACACTGAAATAGATTTTGGTACATATTTTTAAGATAGTTTAAGCATTTAGGAAAAAAACACACAGACCAAAAAAATTCTCCAAAACTGGCTAACTAGACAAAAAACAAATTTTAAAAAGAAGAATAATTGAGCTGGTTGACTTCTGAGTTTGCCGTCGTTGGAACTCAGAAAGAATAGAACTATATCAGCAAAACATAAGAGAACTGATGCAACCTCAAGATTCTATAAAATGTGTGTATGATGTGTAAAAGGATAAAAAAGACTGAAAAGATTACTTAAATGAAGGTTTGTTATGTTGCCTAGAAAAATTTAAAAGTATATATAGTTGCAAAGAATGGAAACTAATGCATATAGCTGTATTAAAATAACAAAACACAGAAATTACTGAAAAATAATATATCTAATATTTAAGATATCCTTAGAAATACCAGAAAATGCAAGAAAAACATATATAAAAAAGCAGCAATGCAAGTGTGAAGAAACCTGAAACATATAATTTTAGCAACTGACCAATTATTGGAAATACTCTGTGTGTGTGTGTGTGTGTGTGTGTGTGTGTGTGTGTGTGTTTGTGTTACAGAAAGAGAAGGGGGAGGACATTTAGAACGTAATCCCATGAATGAGATGTGATTATATCTCCCGCTTTTTTATTTGTCAAATCCTATTATATGGTATCCTTAGAATCATATTTATTTATAACATGGTAAAACCATATGCTATTTTTATAATAAAAATACATGAGAAACCAACAGGTGTGATTATAGTCCCCATACAATGTTAACCTTGTAAACATCTGCAATGTGAAAACAATGGAATTGTCAACAACCATTAGAATGTCTAGGAGTCAAAGAAAAGGTAGGAACAAAATGGGTAACATTACATAACTTACACAACAGTCAAAAGATGTAATATAAAATCAAGATCTGAAGATTAATTTTATTGTTAAATGTATAAAAGTAGTGAATAAAGTAAGTGGCTTCTAGAAACAGCACACTAAGTAAGATGCATCAATCCTTTTGCTCAAAACAAACAAATGAAAAAGTAGAAAATCTAGGCAAAATATTGTCCTAAATCTATCTGAAGGCAAAAAAAAAAAAAACCCTAATAAGGCTGTGAAAATGTATAAAGGCAAGATTTCCCAAGAAGAAGGAATCACAGTATTATGACTAGCATTTTGGAATACTTTTTCCCTAAAATTGCATTGCCCCTAGGGAACTGACTGGCCTCATATTGGGTATTTAAATTTCAACTAATTAAAATTAAAGAAAAACAGCAGTTTAGTTCTTTAGATGCACAATTCCATTTCAAGTGCTCAAACATACATGAGGTTAAAGGCTACGATACTGTAAAATGCAGATAGAAAACATTTCCATTGTGACAAAAATTTCCATTGGACAGTGATACAGAGAGAGGTGTTTCTGTCAGTTACAGAAGAGACAAATTAGCACTGAGCATCCATGAAGAGATTTAAACAAACTCATGGAGTTAGGGGAACTAAGTTTTAGGTCAGTGTCAGTCAAGGACAGTGATCCCTCTTATAAAATCCTGTTTTTGTTTGGGATCTCCAGAATACACGTATGAATAAGGATAAACTGGATATGATTTTATTCCCTGTATGGACTGGCTATATGTTCAGATAATCTCAATACCTAGAACTGTATTAGAGTAAACTTACTTTGTTAAAGTCGCTAGTTCCCTGACACAGAAAAAAAGAAAGAGAAAAAGACAAATAATAAATAAATAAATAAATAAATAAATAAATAAATAAATAAATACTGATACGTTCTTTCTGAACAAAGACAAAATCTGTTCAATCATGAAGTTATTCCCTCAATTTCCCTTTAATATCTAGCATATATTGAAAAATAATATACAGAAGAAGATATAAAAATACTTATAAAAACCAAGAGAGGGGTGCCTGGGTGGCCCAGTCATTAAGTGTCTGCCTTCTGGCTCAGGTCATGATCCTGGAGTCCTGGGATTGAGCCTCTCATTGGGCTCTCTGCTCAGCAGGAAGCCTGCTTCTCCTTCTCTTACTCCCCCTGCTTGTGTACCCTCTCTAGCTGTGTTTCTCTCGGTCAAATAAATAAATACAATCTTCAAAAAAATTAAAATAAGAAAGAATAAAATATTTTAAAAAGGGAGGGGTGCATCTGGGTGACTCAGTTGATTAAGCTTCTGCCTTTGGCTCAGGTCATGATCCCAAGACGCTGAGATCCAGCCCAGCTTTGGCTTCTTCCTCTGTCCCTCCTCCTGGCTCTTGCTAGCTGGCTCTATCTCTCCCTCTCAAATAAATAAAATTAAAAAAAAAAAAAAGAGGAAACTGACATAATCCTTAATCATGCTTAATACTCTCAAAGATTAGGGGATTTTTAGTAGAAAACTAAAACTACTTTTAAAACAAAATCAACATTAACAATGGTAGTTTCTACCATTGAAAAAACATGAAATTAAGAAACCAATGTATGAATTTAATATATTAGACAGAAATGAATTGAGAAATAGTGAATGAAAGGTCCAAAATGCTGTCCAGAATCGAAAAGAAAAATATAAAATAACTAAAAATACAGAAGAAAGTATGAGATTTAAAGAATAATGTAAAAGTTTGATTAAGGTCTAAATAGAGTTCTGGAGAGAAGAAAAAGAACAGGTTCTAAGCAATATTTGAAGAGATAAGGAATGGGATGTATTTTTCAAAAATGATGAAATACATCAAGCCACAGATTTGAAGAACTCTACAAACCTTAAACAAGATAAATGAGTATTCACTTTATCTGCCCTATCATAACATAAAGTACTGATGATACTGCTGAAGATGAAAGACACAATAAATTCCTAAAAGCCCTCCAATACTTCCACCTCTGAAAAAGACAATTTACCTTCAAAAGTGACTTCTCAAAAATAAACAATGAATACCAGAAGAAAATGAAAGAGAAAAACAACTGCTAATTTATAAATATTTATACAGTAAAGATAGTTTCCAAAATATTAGTTAAATAAATAATTTTGGACAAAAAATATAGATAGCTTCTTATCACCAAGAAACTTGTAATAAAATAAATAATAAAGAGTACTTTATGAGCAGAAGAGAATTGATCCAAAATGGAAATTCAGGGATGGAGGGAAAAAATAAAGAAAAATGGAAAGAATAAATATGAGGATGCTTTTATAACATAATACCTATAATATCCTGATGGGTTTAAAATGAATACATAATTAGAATATATGATCAGAATTGTGTATAAATTGGAGTGATGTCCATGGAGTATAATGTTCTAAGTTCCTGAACTCTCTATGAAGAAGTAAAAGTAGCAATTAACATTAGCTAATGACATGTCAATTTAAAGTTAATAATTCAAGAAAGAAATGTATAAAGCTATTTTCTAGCATCATTAAGGTAATCAAGTAGGAAATATAAAGAGAGGAATAAATCTATACATGCCATAAGGAATTAGACTCAGCAGCATTAGAAGTTTTTCAGTACTGCTGTGATTTTTACTTCCATGTATATGCATTATTTTTTTCATAATATAATATATAGAACTTTTTAAGAAACATTAAAAAATAGCCAATGTTGATGTGAACTGTGGAAATGTAAAGGATTATTACCCAGATTCTAAAAACCTTAATACGTGTTGAAATGAATTTGGAAAGGTAGTTGTCATCTATAACAAAGTAGGCTAAATAACATAAGCAAATGGCATAAACTATAAAGAAAAAAATGCTTTAGGAGAATAAAAATTAGATTAGCCAGATTTTTGCAATAGAAATCTAAGAAAATGCCACTTCTGTGTATGAGCCAATTGATGCTCTGAGTGTTGAAGAATTATGTGCAATAATAGTGGTGTTCTCAGGGGGAAAGTAGGGCAGTTTTAAGGCAAGCATTAAAAAACATAGGATACTTTGAACTATGGGATGACATATTTATTT
Source organism: Spilogale gracilis (assembly GCA_004023965.1). Lineage (NCBI taxonomy): Eukaryota > Metazoa > Chordata > Mammalia > Carnivora > Mephitidae > Spilogale > Spilogale gracilis. Next base: position 15,155 of record PITA01001065.1, on the reverse strand, counting down.
GCATCAGTTTGAGGACTCCACAATGCATAGAGGGAAAAGTTGACAGTGGAGGAGTAGGCAATTCTTGGCAGAGTAAGACAATGCTATGATGCCACTGAGTACGTCAGTATATACATTCTGGTGAGGTTTTGACTTGCGGAAAATCAGAGATATAAGTCTCTACCCTCTACGTTCTGGTGAATAGAGATAAATCCTTCCGTGTTACCAAAGTCCCATGTGCCTGACAGAGCTATAGGAAAAATCTGTGATTGATTGGTCTGCTTCTACAGGGCCTCCTATCCTCTTGAATGGAGATTAAATTTATTATTTCAGAACATGTTTCTTATTTATAGAATTAACAGTGGACCACAGTGGATTAGAAGACATAAATAATGCTTAATATAAAAACTACATTAATACAGCTTATTATAGACATTTTTGTTTAATTAAACCAAAGCCATTGACAACCTATCCCAGTCCTCTCAAGTTTTTCTACCTAGCCAAAGAGGTTTCCCTGTTTTAATCAAGAACTCAACTTCTGGAGAATTAATCCCAGCACCTGGACAAAAAGGTGTCCAGTTCTGGCTGACAAAATGTGAGGGGAAAGTCTCCTTGGATTCTTCAGAACTTCAGAACTTTCCCCCTAATAACAATACAAAAGGTACAGACCCATAAATTTTCTTCCGCACACTGCAATATGTTTCCTGTTGTAAGAATGTAATAATTACAGCTGCCAAAGTCAAGTTATAGCCACGAATGGAAGACCAAAAAGAATACAGTGATGTTGACCATGACATTGCTAATCTGCCAAATACTTGAAACTAATTAATTAATTAATTGTGCCATTAAACCATGGGCAGAACTCGCAGCCTCAAATCCATGGTTTTACTTATTTATTTTTTTAAAAGATTTTTATTTATTTATTTCACACAAAGCAAGCATGGGAGTATACAAGCAGGGGGAGCCAGAAAGGGAAAAGTAGGCTCCCCATTGAGAAGAACCCTGGGATCATGACCTGAGCCTAAGGCAGATGCTTACCCAATTGAGCCACCCAGGCACCCCTGAAATCCATCTTTTTTAGGAAAAGCCGCTTTCTGTCCCTCCTCAGGACACTTCCCTCTTTTCCCTCCCCTCCACCACAGCACACATGGATTTTGTTTTTGTTTTTGTTTTCCAGTGTTGATTGGCTAGAGTGGTTACTGTCTAAAAGTTTATTGTTTTTTAGGCTGCTTCCTTTTAGTTTCCTTGGCAACAGAGAGCAGGCTTCTGTTGGGACATTTTTGTTCTGAGCCAATTGACATTACCAGTATGCCTGCTTCTTTAGCTACAAGTCTGGGATAGAAAACCCAGGGAATTTACTGGATCATGCCACTTCTTGGGTCATGATATTCCTAGTAGATCTTTATACTTCTTGCTACCTTACAGGGTCTTCTTTATTTTATTTATTTATTTTAAATTTTTTTTGAGAGAAGGCGCACACTCACATACACTCCCACAGGCACACACACGTGAATGCATGTTTGGGGGAGTGGTCAGAGGGATGGTGACAGAGGGGCAGAGGGAAACAGAAAAAGAAAACCTTAAGTAGGTGCAACACCCAGTGAAGAGCCCTATGCGGGGCCTGACCTCACAACTCTGAGCTGAGCTCATGATTTGAGCTGAAACCAAGAGTCAGAGGCTTAACCAACCAAAGACCCCGAAGGGTCCTTTCTTAATTTTAGATATTATGCACAGCATACTTATTTGCACTTATGTCTCATGACAGAGAGACATCTCTGAACAGCCTGAGGTCCAAAGAGTTGTCAAGGCACATCTCTTTTGTGCAGTATGTAGATTGTGCCTTTGCATGTGAGCTGCAGTTCCAAGTAAGTGCACAACAGGACACATGGTTTGTCATGGAGTCTGAAATGGGGAACTAAAGGGAGCAGAATAAGGACTAGGAGACAGCTCTGCAAACACTACCATTATCTTAAATGGAATTCAAAAGAATATGAGAACCCTAAATTAAAACCTCATCCTTAATCTCTACTAGGGCCTTTGCTAAGAAATGGGATTTAAACATATTTTATTTAACAGCTTATTAAATTGATTTTTAACTACCAAATACTTACATATGATATATAGGCATATGTGTATCTTTGTGTGTGTGTGTGTGTGTGTGTGTGTGTGTGTGTGTGTGAGAGAGAGAGAGAGAGAGAGAGAGAGAGAGAAAGAGACTGAGACAAAGAGAGATGGAAGGAGGAGGATGAGAGAGACAGGCTTATGGATGAGTATTCTATTTCAAAATTAATTTTAAAATTAGAAAAATGTTGCATGCTTAAATTGCTGCATAAGAACATTAAATATGGGATTCCTGGGTGGCTCAGTTGGTTAAGCAACTGCCTTCAGCTCAGGTCATGATCCCAGAGTCCTGGGATCGAGTTCTACAGTGGGTTCCTTGCTTGGCAGGGAGTCTGCTTCTCTCTGTGCCTCTGCCTGTCACTCTTTCTGCTTCTACTCTCTTTCTGACCAAAAAAGAAAAAGAAAAGAAAAGAGAAGAAAAGAAAAAAATCTTTAAAAAAAACCCCAAAACATTAAATATCCCAATCTGGTTATTGCATCATCACAGAAAAACTTACATTTTAAACAGAATTTGAAAGAAGAGATCAAGACTATCCCCAAAGGGGGAAGTGCTGGCCTTCTTGCTGAGTCAGAGATTTCAACATATTTTTCTACACTTAAGGTTTGGGCTATCCCAGAAAATAGTATTTAAATGCTTAAAGTTACTGTTCCACAAAAATATTTACTTTTTACATTACCACGTCCAAAAGTTCATATTACCCCTGTGGAAGAATTATTTCTCTCACAAATATTTCTTAACATAAGCCAGATCATAATGCATTTAATATGCAAATTTAAGTTAACAAGGAATAGTTCAACCTAATTGCTTTCTAAGCCCAATCAAGAAATTTAAGTTACTTGAGAGCTGACAGTTTTGGAATGCAAAAGATTTGTCTTTACATATTTTAACTAATTAAACTTGCAATTATTCAGTACTTTCCTCCTTAAGCACTTAAAAATACTTTTTAAGTCAATTTCCTGTGGAGTAGTGCACAAAGTGATCATCAGCCACATTCCTCAAATAGAAAACACGGGGTAATAAAAATTATTGATGGTTTCTCTTCTATATTATGTTTATATTAACATAGATGAGACTTTCCAATAGACACTGAAAATGCTCCAAGGGGTATGCATTCAATTATTTCCCTTAAACTTAGAAACTCTTCAAAATGCATATACAATTTTTTTGAATAAAACTATTAGAAAACCATAACATGTTAATGAATATATGTGGGGATTCTTGCCAGCATGAGTAATGTTAACATCACCTTTTCACAGAGAGGTTCAGAGAACCTGCCAGGGCCTACTACATGTCTGACCTCGGTATAAGTCTGTGTTTCCTTGACCGGAGAAATCGGGTGAAAATATGCTGAGGGGATGACTGACATGTTGGAACAACACTGATCTACAGGTCTCAGATGTTTAAAGACCTCACACATTTGAAAAAAATACACAAATTGAGAAGAAGAGTGGAAGCTTTTCAAATATCCATTATCACAAATTGTTCCTTTATTATTTTTAAATATTACAACTATTATTTCATATGGGGGAGATGTTGCTCATGTTCTAAATTCCTTCTCAACTATAGACTTTTGATCTAATTCAATGTGAATCTTTTCTATTCCATTCATAAAGTTGACTGGTGAGGTATGTTTATTTGCATCAGATACCTCCCTCTTAAACTTAACTGAATAAAAACAGTTACCAAAACATAGTGGCCGATATTCTCGTGGCAAAGTAAGCAAATTTCAAGCAAAGGCAGTCTTTGTAATTGGCTTTGATTAGACCTATTGATACAGAGGCCACAGAAGACAGAACTACTTCCCCACCTACAAAGGAGGTTCCAGTATCAACGATGTCGGTGGAATAGCTGTAAATAATTCTGAACGGTTCTTTTGCTCTAACCATATGAACTTGTTGCTTTCCCATTACAGATGCTCAGCACCTGGTTTACTGCATGAGCGTCTAAAGAAATAGAATAAAAGAAAGAATTTACAAAAAGGAGAAGGGGTCATAGTGGGAATTAGTTTGTATGGAGATGTACTTTGCCCAATTCCAATTTTCTATAGTTAGGAAGATTTAGTCATTAAATGACATTGGTTACAAAATTAGAAAAAACATCCTATCGTAACCTTACATATTCTAACTTAAGGAAGGTCATACAAAAATCTGTCTGGGTTTTTCTTTACACAGTTATAAGTGATATCTTTATCCTCCCTGTTTTAAAGTAATAATTCCATTTAAATCATTTCAATTGTTAAAATTGTTTTCTAAGGGTTATATTTACAATTCTTTTTTTTTTTTTTTAAGATTTTATTTATTTGACAGAGAGAAACACAGCCAGAGAGGGAACACAAGCAAGGGGAGTGAGAGAGGGAGAAGCAGGCTTCCCACTAAGCAGGGAGCCCGATGTGGGACTCGATCCCGGGTCTCCGGGATCATGACCTGAGCCGAAGGCAGTTGCTTAACCAACTGAGCCACCCAGGCGCCCCTATATTTACAATTCTTAGGATAGTGTGTTTTCTATATTTATGGGAGGTAGTAAAAACAAATCTATCCTATTGGAGAGTGAATACAAAACACATGAGTCAACTGTTATTCTTTCCTAAGAAGAATAATCACTCTATATAATTTATTTTGGAATGATATTGAACTTATTCATTTTTAATTAGTGAGGTCAAATCTTTATTATGTAACAATTTAGTGAAAATATTCTCAAATTACATATATTAAGCTACATCCTGACATTGTATAGTTAATTCATTCTACTTGGGTTAAACTACATATCCTCATTTAGTGCAATCTTTGGACATCTCCAAAATAACATGTTCATATTATATTCACATATAATTAATGCATTTTAACTCTGTCAATCAGTCCTGTAGAACATTAATTCTAAACTGTATTTTTGGCATGTTTTAAGAGTATTGTTTATAGAAAAAAATTATCTTGCCATAAATATTCCATCTTTTAAAACAATTCTTTTATTACGTCATTAAGATTGCCTTCCTATTAAGTGAAATAAGCCAAGTAGAGAAAGTCAAGGATCACATGGTTTCACTTACTTGTGGTGCATAAGGGGTAATGTAGAGGACAGTAGGAGAAGGAAAGGAAATGGGAAGTAGGGTAATTCAGGGAGAGAAATGAAACATGAGAGACTTTGGACTCAGAAACAAACTGAGGCTCTTGGAGAGAAGGGGGTGGAGGGATTGGAGAGCCTGGTAGTGGGTACTGAGGGCACGTACTGCATGGAGCACTGGGTGTGGGACATAAACAATGAATCTTGGAACACTGAAAAAATAAAATAAAATTTTAAAATAAAAAAAAGATTGCCTTCTTATTTTTCTTGCTTTACTTTTCTCCTCCTTTCTTTCCTCCTCTCCCTCTTTCCCTTTCTTCTTTTCCTCCTCTTCCCCTTCTTCTTCCTCTTCCCCCTTCCTCTCTTCCACCTCCTTCTCAGATTCAATATAGTTTAAAGGATTAAAATCATATAAAATATTATGCAACAGAAGGGGATCAAATTAAAAATAAGCAACAAAAATAAATCTGGGAATCTACATATATTTGAAAATTAAACACTATTCAAAATAACCCATCTTTCAAAAAAGAAATTACAAATAAATGATTAGAAACTATTTCGAAAAAACAAGGAAAAAAAAGAAAATATTTTGGGACTTCTGGGTCCAGTTGGCTAAGGGTCTGCCTTCAGCTCAGGTCCTGATCCCAGGGTCCTGGGATCAAGTCCTGCATTTTTCTCCTTGCTCAGCAGGGAGCCAGCTTCTCTCTGCCTGCTGCTCCCTCTGCTTCTCTCTCTCTCTCTGACAAATAAATAAATAAAATATTTTTTTGAAGATTTTATTTATTTATTTGACAAAAAAACACAGCTAGAGAGGGAACACAAGCATGGGGAATGAGAGAGGGAGAAGCAGGCTTCCTGCCGAGCAGGGAGCCCGATGTGGGGCTTGATCCCAGGACTCTGGGATCATGACCTGGCAAATGCAGACACTTAATCACTGAGCCACCGAGGCACCCCATAAATAAAATTTTCTTAAAAAATACTTTGAAATGACAGAAAAGAAAAACACAACATATCAAAATTTATGGGATATAACTAAATCATCCTTAAAGGAAAATTTTCATCTTTATGTTTCAATTTAAAAAAAAAAGAAGAACAATCTCAGTGCATAACTTAAGCTTCTACCTCAAAAAAGTAGAAGAAAGAAAGAAAGTAAGTAAGAAAGAAAGAAAGAAAGGAAGAAAGAAAATTAATGCAAAGAAACAAAAACAGAAGGCAAGAGATAGTACAGATTAGAGAAAAAACTAAAGAAATATAAAACATAAAAAAATACAGCAAGTCAATGAAACCAAACATTTGTGGTTTTTTTGAAATTCAATAAAATCAGGAAATTTTTAACTAGACTGAGGGAAAAAAAGAGACCAAAGACACTAATCACAAAAGCAGCATGACAGATAACTTCACTACTGATTTTACAAAAATTGAAAGGTCTGTGACAAAATGCTATGAATAACTTTCTGATGCCAACAGAGTAGACAACTTAAATAGGTATGTCTCTAGGAAAGAAAAACACCAAACTGACTGAAGAAAATAGGAAATTTGAATAGACTGATGAGCAGAAAAAAACTTTTTAAGTAATTTAAAAATTTCCCACATAGAAAACCCTACATATATAAAGGTTTACTGGAGAATTCTAATACTTAAAGAAATAATGCAAATCATTCACAATTATATAATAATTTGTAAGGCTTACAGTCTCAAACATAAAAAAGTATTATTGCTATTAAGGTGATTGATTTTGTAAACAAAAGGTCACTGATGCCTTTCTTTGGAACTGGTATGAATTTTAAAGGCATGATTCAATAGAGGGAGATATTCTAGATCATTCTAAAGTAACAGTTCTTTGAAGGACAGAAGAAAATGAATTCTTTTTTTTTTTTTTAAAGATTTTATTTATTTGACAGAGAGAAACACGGCCAGAGGGGGAACACAGCAGGGGGAGTGAGAGAGGGAGAAGCAGACTTCCCGCGCCGGCAGGGAGCCCGATGTGGGACTCGATTGTCTCCGGGATCATGACCTGAGCAGAAGGCAGTCGCTCAACCAACTGAGCCACCCAGGCATCCCGAAAATGAATTCTTTACCTTGAAGTGTTTCTCTCTAGAAATCTTAATTAAATAAATGGTAACTGTTTATTAAACATTAAATATTTACCCTTTGTGTGTTTATTTTGTTTTTTGGGTTTTTTAACTTTCATTTTTCATGTTCCAAGATTCATTGTTTATGTTTTTGTTTTGTTTTGTTTTTTGTTTTAGAGAGGGAAATGGGGAAGTCCAGAGAAAGAATCCTAAGCAGGCTCCACACCCAACTCAGAGCCTGACACAGGGTTCGATCTCACAACCCTGAGAATATGACCTGAGCTGAAATCAAGTCAGATCCTTAATTGACTGAGCCACCCAGGTGCCCCAGTATTTATTTTTTCTTGAAGAGTTCTAACCCACTCAAACAAAAATGTTAAATTAACGTTTTCTATGCTCTAATACAGAAACTACAGAGGCATATTTCATAATACAGTTTTAGATGTCATTTAAGGAGTAGAAATTGGTTTTGTGAACTTTTTTAAAGCTCACAACCATTGTTCAAAATCCTGATTGTCAGCACTATTAGATCTCACAAGAAGCTTTATTTTGTCATTTCATTCTTCAAGAAATTTATGAGTGGTTAATTTGTATTCTTACCAATGGTTGTCTCCCCAGTGCTTCCCCTGCTGATTTATGCAAGTATGGAGTTCTGTGGTAGCCAAAGAGAAATTATGATTATCATCTTCAAAATTTCACATCTAGCACACTTGAGTGTAAATCATACTTTCTAAATAAAGCTGTCATCATCTTTATTACATTTACACTCAGTAAATGATGCCAGGATGGCTCTATATTTTTAACCAGATTAAAAATAAAACTGTATTCCTAGGATAACCAAAAAGATTGAAGGACACATTCATATTTAAAAAGTGTTTTGCTATTTAATAAAATAAAATAAAACATTCAAATGCTACTTCCTAAACTTCTACAAACTCTCTTGATAACATTGATTTAATATCTTTTCCCCTGAAAATTGACTTGGATTATGTATTATAGGTGTGATGATTTAGACATACAACTTTATGAATATCACTTTATGTTAATAAACTCTCAAGAGAAGAGATACTGTTTCATCAAATAAATTCTGTAATTTTAGAAAGAACCACATTTTGCCAACCTATTGAGTATATCTCTATAATTGATTACTCTGCACCTGTGTGAAATGATCATTAAAGCAGTGTGTATCCTGAGTGAATTATAGAGTTTGCTGGTCTTATTTTGATATTATCCTCTTTTATTTATGTTAAATCTACTTAAAACATCAGACTTATAATAAGAACCATGGGACACAAATTTCTATTACATCTACCAACTGGTATGTAAGCCAAGTGTTAAGAAGTAGGTGTGGGTATTTTATGTATCTTCTGTTAAAAACTTTCCTATTGTCTCTTTAAGATCTAATAAAAATATTGTGACTTTATAATTATGTCATTTACCATTTGCTGCATAACAAAATTGTGTGTATATTTGTATGATCTTGAAAAAATCTACAAATGATTTTCCAACTCCATAAAAATAATTTCATGAGTACAGTCACCAATATTACAAACTCCAGAAAAGTTGCTTGTATGGGTAATATTTTCTTTACATAGAACTACATTTCTCTGCATTTCGAAACAAAAGGGAAATGCCAAAGGTGACTTTTCACTTCTCGGCCAAAAAATTATGGTACTTTATTTATCCTTAGAGATAAAAATGTTTCATGGTAAAAAATTAGAAAAAAAAAAAAAAGATTACATTTTCTTTTAGAAATTCTTACTTGGGCACCTGGGTGGCTCAGTTGGTTAAGCAACTGCCTTCGGCTCAGGTCATGATCCAGGAGACCAGGGATCAAGCCCCACATCAGGCTCCCTGCTGGGCGGGAAGCCTGCTTATCCCTTTCTCACTCCCGCTGTTTGTGTTCCCTCTCTGGCTGTGTTTCTCTCCGTCAAATAAATAAAATCTTTAAAAAAAAAGAAAAGAAAATCTTACTTAGTTTCTCTTTTGTATTAAAAAGAGTGCTTTAACCATCTGGATATGGAGTTGACCTGAAAATATTGATGTGTATTTTCATGGTCCATGTGCACCTTTGATGTCACCCAGGTTCTTCTGTCATCAGAATGAAATAGAATTTTAGTTCAACCTCCATTTCACATAGATAGACTGATCCAGTGTCTCTTTCAACTTCTGAGAGAATTTTTGAAGAAATTTGTTCTATCAAGGGTCACAATGTGGAGTAGCTCTGGGATCCTATGTTCACTGAATTTTTTTTTCAATCATCTCACTATCCAATGCCTTCTTTCTCCCTCTCCAGTTGCTCTGTAACAAGAGCTTTTTATAAAAGTCTAAGTGGCCAAATTTTTCACAAGTTGTAAAAAGTCTTTAGGTATGTTATACAGAAATTCCTTTCATTTTGTTATTTTATTTTTACTATTTTCTAGTATTTGGCCCCATTTGTGCACTCTCATCAATTTCTCATGTGGAGTTTTTAGCCCCTGAGGTGTGCAATAGTTTCCATTTATCCTTTTAATCCAGTCTTCATCCTTTGTCACCTTGTTCTGTATCCTAGGAGTCTAATGTATATAGACTGTATTCCCTAATATCAATCTGGCTTCAACCAGTGGGATATATACTAGGGCATCAAAAGTGGAAAGGGAGGAATCAGAGTATCTGTTCCACTCTCACCTTACCAGATTTCAATGTGTTTGCTATATCCCTCTACATTAGAAAACTGCCCCTGTGTGTGGCCATAGCCACTCCAGCATTGCCTTCTGAGCCTTGACTTCCAAGCTAAACACAATCTATTAAGATTTTTTTTTCTCAAAGAATACCTTCTAAGAAAAGATATGGTGCCTGTAGTTATCTTAACATTTTTATTCTCACCCTGATGTATACACATCTCAAGATGAGTCTTTGGTTTGTTTTATGATGATGATGTTTTTGAAGTAAGCCACAGAAAAGCAAGTGATGATTATGGGGAGTTTTGTAGATTTTGACTCCTTTATGAACTGATAGAGGGATCAAAAATTAATGTATCTGATTATATCAAGAAATACATAACCCAATATTTGCTAATTATATTAACTAAAAACTCATAGAGAATCATTTTCTGAAAGAAAACTTCCCCCAATGGCATACTTTTCTCACCTGGCACCTGAAAGAGAGAAGTCCGGGGGAGAAGGGGGAAGAAAAAAGAAAAGAAAAAAGAAAAAAGAAGGTGAGATAAAAAGAGGAAACTTGAAATTAAGCAATGTAATTATGGTTTATTATAAGGTTCAGGGTTGATTTTAGCTAGTATGTTAATAAAGAGGCTGACAGACAAGATAGACTGGAATTTCTGTAATTTATTAGATTTCTGTTGCTCCTTAATGTTACCACAAATGCAGCAGCTTGAAACAACATTAAACTAGTTATTTTTCTTTAAATAGTTATATTTCTGTGGCTTTAAGGCCTTGGCATTTCATACATCATTTTAATTTTTTCTAAATTCTTTCATTAACATTGGATATGAACACCCTAATTACATCACATGTATTTACTGATTTAATGAACACTTTAATTAAACCAGTATGATATAATTCCATGTGTCTTGATTTTTTAGTTAAGAAAAAACATGTTTATGAGCAACAATATTCAACATGAAGCAAGACTGAATGACTAAAAAGATTATAGCTACTTTCTTTCTACCACTAATGTATGTATTCACTGGACACAATTTGATGGTCTAGGTACATGTGAATAAGGAATACTGGGAGAATACATCAAACATTGGGTGTTTTATAACATCAAAGGCAAAGTTATTTGAGTTCATTTCACTGCTTTGGTTTCTCAACACCTTGTACTTAAATCCATTGGATCTCACCTATAGGCTCAAGATGGCCCAGTTTCTAAGCTAACAAAAATAACATTGGTTAAATATTTAAAGAGATTATATTTAATAGCTTATTACCACTTATCATGTGCTGTGTACAATGTCTATCTAATTTAAATCTCAAACAACCTTTCAATATAGTTCTAGTTATTTTTCTAGTTTATTGACAGAAGAATAAGGCATAGAGGGTGTCTGGGTGGCTCAGTGGGTTAAACCTCTGCCTTCAGCTCAGGTCATGATCTCAGGGTCCTGGGATCCAGGCCCACATTGGGCTCTCTGCTCAACAGGGAGCCTATTTCCTCTGCTCTCTCTGCCTGCCTCTCTGCTTAGTTGTGATCTCTCTCTGTGTCAAATAAATAAATAAATAAATAGATAGATAGATAAATAAATAAATAAAATCTTTAACAAAAAGAATAAGGCATAGAAAGATTACATAATAACCTAATCAATCAGCAAGTGACTTAATCTGGGTTTTACTGAATTGCAAAATGCAATTTTTGTGGAGTTTCCATTAGGCCCTTGAAGAATCTTCACTGAACTTTAAGAACTTAAAAACACAAAGTGAAAAATCCTCCTTTCAATTTGCCTGTTTGTTGGCTATTTTCTAAGACGAAGTATTAATATTTGAGCTTTGGAGTCAGACTTTCAAATCTTATCTTCATCATTTTCTGGCTTTGAGATCATGAGCAAGTTATTCAATTCTTCTTAGTTCTGGATTACTCTCTGCACAATGAGGACATCAGTATTTAACTCATCTTTTAAGACAGGATTAAACAGTGTTCTGTAGGAGAGTAGAATATATCTGGTATTGAAATACTATGTGGCTCTTACCAACTTCTCTAATTAATAATATCCCCTTCTAATGTTACAATATATTTCCTTACCTCCCTGACCTTACCTGACTCAAATGAAATTGGTGGCCTTTCTTCTCTCTCTCTGCTGCACCATACCACCCTCCCCGCAGGTGTATCTATATCACACAGTAACTTGCTTAGTGATGGGATCTCTTAAGAACAAACACATTCCTCAGCAAAAGTGTATGTGCCTTGGGATCTTGCTCCCCAAAATTCATCTCCCAGCCATATACTTCACTGACATAACAGATGGACTATAAAATTTTTGCTGACCATTACTTGAATTAGTATTTAAACCAGTGAAGTCCTCAAGAGGCTAGAGTGGATTCCGTACCTTTCTCCCAAATATGCATTCAGTGGTATCATAGCTGTAGCTAGAAATCAGACATGGAAGTTTATCATAAAAAAGGGGAAACGCTACAGATCAGTTTTTTTGTTTTGTTTTGTTTTCATTTGTTTTGTTTTTTAAGAGCTGTTTACCCACTGACCATTAAGTATTAAAATACCAGAGCTACTTCTTTGTGACATGTCTTGATGTAGATCTATTAAAATAAATCTTTTAAGGAAGACATAAAAAAAAAAAAAAAGACCAGGGCTACTCAAATTGTGGTCCACAACTAATATCAATCATTGAATTGTTTGCTATTATTCCACTTCAGATTAAGTGTAGCAATTGATTATAAGCATTTGGAAACAGCATTTTGATATTGCTACTACATTCAAATGCATGATCTTTTTTTTTTTTTTCTTGGTAATTTCTGTTCAATTTTACAAATTCTTCAGTCTGTGATGAACCGGGAGAAAAAAAAAAAAAGAAAAGCCTACTGATGCATTGCTATAGGCATTATACTTAAGTAGTCTCCCATTCCTTGGCATCTCTATAACCAGATCACTTTCAACTTTTGCCCTGCCATGGAAACTGGAGCTTATCCAATCCCTTGCTTGCTTCCCTTCTCACAGTTTAAAGACCAAGAATGACTGATGTCTGAGCCAACTCAAATTACTGTAGTGAACTTTAGTAAGCTCACTTATTGCTATGTTCTATGCCTGCCATTTTTCTGGGAATTCATTTTTATGAAGTAAATAAGAATATTTCTCTAATGTGGAAAGCTATCTAAGAATCAAAAGGAAGAGATTGGCATGGAAAGAAAGAAGAGAAAATGGTGTTGGCAAATGTGGCCAAAAGTAATTCTGCATGAAAATTTTGTGGATCTTAGAGACCTGCTTGGATGTTCTGGTGCAAAATCTTTATTTTTAAACCTAAGCTTATTTTGAAAGCCATAATTTACTTCAGAAACATTGGCCTGTATTTCAAGCACTTCGCATAACCTATTGAATATTTAATAGTTTCTATTTTCTCTGGTTTATCTTTATACTCAAATAAAAGCTTCAGTGTTATTTTCAAAGTCAGAAAACAGAGATGGAAGGAAAACCTTGGGCCAAAGACGTGGTACACTTATTTCCTGCACATCCCATCTAGTTATATTACTATCAGTTTCAACTCTGGCTAAATTAAGTGAAGCAGTTAATATTCAGTATCTCCCATCCAAACATCAGATGCACAACCTACACCTCCATAAGTTGTCATCCCAAAGACTCTTGACTGCCTCAGCCTGGTAAAGGACGAGGAAATCAATATTTATATAGACTCATTTACATTTAATGTCGACTTAATATTCATGGTATTTAAATAGGAATATTACTAGCGTCAATGTACAGTCAATATATGTGAAATGTAGAGGTCTCACAATTAATAAATGACAAAACCACGGTTAAATGTAAGTCTTTTCTCATTCCATAACCATATACCACTTGCTAATCATTGAAGCCACCATAAGTAAAAGATCAGTTTCCAAAATTTGCTTCATGCCAGGGATGACCCTATATTTATGAGGAATTTATGAGACTTTTTGCAGTCTTTAACTCTTTTGTAGAGCTCTCAATTAATTAATTCATCAAGAATTCTACATCATCTTAATTCTGATTATTTCTGTTAAATATTAATGACTCTGAAAGCAAATCCATTGTAAAAGCAGATAGAGGAATAAGTAAAGTTCACTCTGGAGACTATAGATGCTGTAGTACTTAAATGGTGAAAATAATACTTATACAAAGGAAAAAAAACACAAAATAAAAGCACAGAGAAAAAGTATCATGGTTCTAACTAGATTTCATGCATTGACTATATAGTTTGAACTAGATTTCAAAATAATAACATCAGTTTACAGCAACTAAAATCATTATTTAAAAACTAAAAGTGACTTCTAACAAGAACAAGGTGGAAAATCGTGGGAAACAAGGAAAATCCACTTATCTTTTTGACTGAAGAAAACCCTCTGCATGAATGTACCTATTTTGTTTTTTGAGTAATCAAAAGAAGTAATAGTTAGGGACTCTAGACATATTCTTCAGGGAAAAAATAAAAATGTGTAATCAGTATGTGAATTTTTATTGAGGTATAATTTACACATGATAAAGTGTACAGATTGTAGTATACTGTCGATTAGGATTCTCAAGTGTGCATACGTGAGAATGCACCATGCACCACTGAAATTATATATATATATATATATATATATATATATATATATATATATATATGAGACTTTTCCTTAGCTGCACAGAGTTTATTATTGTCTTTTTCCTGTCAATTTCCACCAGTATCATGAAAGACTGCAATTTTGATGTCTAGTATTATGGGTTAATTTTGCTTGTTATTCATCATAACACATAGGCAATCAAATTCTATTGTTCCTGCTTCTATTTTTGTCATAGTATTTTTGAGATACTTCTATATGTATACAAGCATCAATATGTCACATTTTATAGCAAAAAAGTATTTATTTTATATCAGAATGTAGTTATTCATTTTCATGTTGATGGTCTTTGACTTTGTTCTATTTTTTTTTTTATTGTTACTAAAATTTTTTTTCCAGTGTTTCAAGATTCATTCCCCATTCCCCACACCCAGTGCTCCACACTTTAGGTGTCCCCAGTACCCACCACCAGGCTCTCCCAACCCTCCACCCCCCTCCCTCCAAGTCCCTCAGTTTGTTTCTGTGTCCAAAGTCTCTGTTGTTTCGTTTCCCTCCCTAGATTACCCTAGTTCCCATTTGCTTTCCTTCTGCCACTGTCCTCCAGTTTGCCCCTCATGCACCGCAAGTAAGTGAAACCATGCAATACTTGACTTTCTCTTCTTGGCTTATTTCACTCAGCAT